>JAGFPH010009913.1:0-43655 GCA_018207615.1 Philaenus spumarius | reverse complement strand
CCCCCACACACAGGATCAGTCAATATCACGCCCAGTGACTAAAACCCTGACACACACAGGATCAGTCAATATCAGTCAAACAGGCAGAAAAGACTAAAGGAGTCTTCGACTATGACTGACCGGGTCTGATTCTGTTTGTGGCCGGCCTTAAGCGGCCCATACACGAGCGAGTTTGGCTCGCGAGCCGGGCTCGGAGGAAAATCACCACACACGTGTTTTGATTGTTCCAAGTTTGGCTCGTCTACTTCAGTTGGAAATATGAGTTTGTCAAAGCAGGTTGCAGCAGCAGTTATTGTGTTGGACGAGTGCACATATTTTTATGCACATTGTATTATTACATTAACATAATAATTACTGCTGACAAAACATATTTTTTTAATAAAACTTCTTTATAGAAACTATCCTTTCCTAGACCTTAGAAATTACAATTATATTTTATTTACTTAACATTAATTAATTACTAAACGCAAGCCAATGATGCCTGTTAAAAAACCGTTCAGAAAATTATTCTGAGTCAATGGGAATTGAACTCGAAACTTTTTCATTGATAGTTGTCATGACGATTGTTAAAGTTTTTCACGCCTTAACAACCATGGCCATCATGGCACCTCTTACATAAAATAAATAATATGTTTTAATGTTTATTTTAATTTGAAGCTGAGAGTTTAGCGTTGATGTAGTAATTTAGTGAAACAAAGTGAAATACATTTATAAAATAAGGGTATTTTAAAATTTTCAAGTATACTGTTCAATTCTACGATGTATTCACTACAATTTGGTATAATAACATTTCATTTTTGGGTAAAGTAAATATTCTAATTAGCGTTTAAAAAAAAATCTGTTTTTGAAGCCGTCTAGTAGTAGGAACATAAAACTGGTGTTTACTAAACAACATTTTTGAAATTGATCCATATTTTTACACATCTATTTATTTCTTTTGTATTGTATTTGTCACAAAATTAAACACATCCAAATAAATTCATTTTACTTAGGTAACCCGAAAAATTTATTAAGAACTCAAAATACTTTACAATGAGTTACTTATTTCAAACACCCTTTTTTACGCTAACTGGGAAACCAATTTTGTGAGAAGCATGGGGATAACACAAAGGAAAAGAGGACAGTTTTACACTTATCTGTTATTAATTTTAAGTACCAGAGAGGGTTAGAAAGCCAATTTCAGAAGGTATTTATTTTTTTATTTTTCCGGGGTAGAGCCCCCAGAATGTACATCTTTGTTTATCTTTAACCCTGTCATTTAACAAGCCCGACTCGAAAGGTGCCACACACGGCCGAGTCAACCCACGAGCCGAGCCGAGCCGGACAGAAGACGGTGGCGAGTCTAGCTCGGCTCGGCTTGGCTCGGCTCGACTCGGCTTAAAACTGCCCATACACGGTCAAGTCTGGCTCGTTCAGGCGCGAGCCAAGCCAGGCTCGCGAGCCAAACTCGCCCGTGTATGGGCCGCTTTACAATCAACATTTTTTATACTGGTTGTTACTACATGTTCACCCCTTAGCAGCAAGCTACAAAATGTCAATCTATGATACTTTTTTTTATGTATGTTAAAAGAAATAACGAACACATTTTCAGCTCACTAGCTTTAAGGAAAATATAACAATTCATTTTTATTGTTTTAGTGGTTGTTATCACATTTTCACCCCTTATCAGCACGCGACAAAATGCAAATCTAGTTAACTTTTTCTATGTAGCTTGTAAGAAATAAATGTACAAAATTTCAGCTCTCTAGCTTTAAGGAAAGTATAACAATTAACATTTATTGTTTTAGGGGTTGTTTCAACAATTAAATCAAAATTAATACTAGCCTCAGGGATAGTGTAGCTTTTTATTAGTAAAACTATTTTTTCAATCGGTTCAGTAGTTCGAGAGATTACCCCCTACATACAAACAAACAAACTTTACCTCTTTATAATATTAGTAGGCCCTATAGATTACAGAATCTGATATCTCCAGAGACACCGTAATAAGTTTAAATGTAGAAACTTTCAGGAGGAGGCACCAATAGTTTTAAAATGGCAATTCCTATAGAATGGCAACTCTTTTAAAAAGCCTTGTTTATAGAAATAATTGTCACGACAACCCTAACTACAAAACACGGTGACTAAAAATCTGGGTACTTAATTGCTTTACTGCTGCAGTTTAATTAGACACTTAAATTCAGTAATACAATAAGTTTACCATTAAGTTTAGACTTTTTAAATGTAAATGACTTGAATAAAATTGCTTGATAAATACATTTAAAGTGAGTGCCCAAAGGAGGCTAAAAGACATACTCGGAAGGGATTTATGTCCAACTCAAATATTTGACTATTTTTATAAGGTCGGTGACATTGAAAAGGTAAAAAGGGAATGGTAAAATCAATTTGTTAACGTATGTGCCTAAATCAAACAACATCAATATCGACATAAATGCACAATTATTTCCCCGAAATTATAGTCATGACTTTTGTACTGCACTTAATTTCAATTTGTTTTAAAGTATAAATTGCATTTTATAAGTACTACAACGGATAAACAGTCTGGTTGCTCGATCACAGGGTAAATTTTCGTTAAAACAATACCCTTTAAAAGAATTCTCACTCAAAAAAGGGTTAACTTTTAAAAATAATGAATTGCCTCAGACATATGGAGGGCTTCCCAAAAAGTCGTATGATTTTCATCGTGGTTTGAAAAATATTTTTGATGTCTAAAACATATCGTGAAAGTTTCTAGCGCAGTATTTATATTAGAACTTATTAAAGTAATAAATTGTATATAACGAGATCAATGTTAGGGAAATGGTACGCAAACATTTAATCTGTCTATAGTAAATGAGAACTTATAACAAATGTAATTCCTAAATAAATCATATGGAAGACTTGGTTAGGATACAACTTGGTTATTAAAGGGTTAAAACAGAACAGTATGTAACTAATCCATCTCTAGGCGTTATTTAATGCAAACCCATTACGATTTAACATTAATAATCCAGATATCGTCCTAATTACTATATAAGACTCCAAGGAAGCGAAGTTTATAAAGACGGATCGTGTCCTCTAATCCCATCAAATTGTGTAAGTTATAAACATCCATGGGCGCCCATGTGATATTTTCTAGGGGGGGCAGACCGGGGTATGGGGCTTAACACGTTCACTGCTAATGCACATGTGAGCTTGACACTGAACACTATGAGAAGCGGCCGACGCACAGTGCATTGCACGCCAACCCCCGTATTGGGAGTATTTTCAATACAAAATGCATTGCACGCCAACCCCAGTATTGGGATTATTTTAAATACACATTGCATTGCGTGCTTCGCACGCCAACCCCCGTATTAGGAGTATTTTCAATGTACAGAGCATTGCATGTGCTATGGACACACATGTGCGTTCGCTTCAAAATATTAGTGATTTATACATAGAAAGGTTCAAAAATAAAGTAATTTCTACTCATTTAGACTATAAATATAAAAAATAAAAAGTCAGCTGCTAGCATAGGAAATACGAAATTTGCGTAACAGTGAACGTGTTAAGGAGTAGCCTCCCCTCCTTCGGCAAAAGGAGTCCAGGACCTCCCCAAGAAAACTTTTAAAATTTGGGAAGCCAATTTGGCTGTTCAGGTGAAATATTAACCCACACAGCATTGAGTCTGAACTCTTGTAAAAATAAAATAAGTATGTGTAAAATCAAACGACATATAACAATTAAAACATATTTTAGTGCTAATCTCTTTAAAGAAAAATACCTGACTATAATTAATAATATACATATTTTCCTTTTATTGGTAGCTAGGGGGGGGGGCGTGGCCCCCTCTGCCCATAGATATGGGCGCCCATGTTAACAACTATTTCTTGTTATTAAATAACAGCATTGTTATTGGCAAGTCGGTTTCTCATAACCACATTTTTTGTTTATTTCCATTTTATAGTTTACGGATTAATGTAAAATAATAAACTATTTTCTTTTCTTTAATTAGTACGTCGAACTACTTCTTTGACGTATGTAGGCTATACCACCGCGGTTTCAATCTTTCGCACATCTTCAGGTAAAAATACGAAAAACTCATATCACAATACACATTGTTTACTCCATTTCTAGTCCGTTTTAAGTTCTAACATTTTAGGCTTTTACATTTGATCGACGTGTACGTTTTCGTTTGACTTGCAACCTGAAGATGGGCGAATGCCCGAAACCGTGGTCGTATATTAAGGGTGTACAATACCACTCGAGTAAATGCATCGAATTCAGTGAGCGGAATCGGCCTTGAGAAGAATATGTATTGCATTGGTAAGCCGCCCGAGCTCGACTAGAATAACGCTTGAATACACTTCCAGTTTTACTAATGGCGGTCTTATTTTTGGTATCCGGCATGCGCAAGCGTCATTTAAATTTGCAGAAAGCGCCAATGTATAATCGGTAGATAATAAAATTTCCCCAGATGTTTTACTGTTTTCAAGTTACTCGACTGAAAATCCTCTTTTTATCTTGTTTATAAGCAAACACCTTTAACAAAAATTGATAACTTACCATTTTTGAAATTTACAAATTAAAATTTAGATGTTCCTGAACGATGCAAATTACAATATATTATCTTCGAAATTCCATGAAAGATAAGTTATATTGAAAAGGACTGTACTGCGCGCCCTTAACTAAATATTGACAAAGATGGGATTAGGTCGACGTACCAATTTAAGTAAATTTAAATAGTTTATAGTCTATTTTATTTGGTCTTTTGAATTTAAATGATGGACAATAATTACTTTACATATTAACTGCTTAGGCATAGGTAGGCTACTTAATAATTACTTATTATTATAGAATACAAATTCTTTCTAAACAGCAAAAAAGAGAGAAAATGTTTTCACAGATTACTTGACATATTTAATTTTCAATGGCATTTCAACTTTTTTTACAAAAGCCAAAACAGTATTTTGATCATATAAACTCGTAAAACCAAATATAAATTCTTTGGTGAAATATAAAAGCCATTTTCCTTTTAAACACGATGTTTAATGAGGCGTATTTAAAAAATAGCTTGTAAATTATGCAAGTTTTTGCACTTGGATCACTAGACGGATGCCATTGTTATTTTGTAGTTTACAGGTGTAATACACATCCGGTTAGAAATATGAAATATCCACATTTTTTATTCAATTCCAAAGAAGTGGAAAAAAGGAAAAAACATAAATGTATGGTCCCATACTTAAATAAATAAAGTTAAATTATTTTTCAAACATTGTGCGAGCTAAGCAAGTAAGGGGATGGCGGTTTAAACACGCGCGTGTCTAACCTATTTATTTTATTATTTATCATTAAATTATATACAATATTTGTCATTAAAAGTGCAATACATAATAGTTTGAAGGTGTAGAACAAATGAAAGTTTGAAACTATTGATGAAGTTGGTTTACGTTTAGAATTTCAATTTGGTAGTTTGTTTTTCCAAATACAATTAAAAGTTATACAAAACACATGGGCCTAAAAATATCATCATTTAAGTTCAATAACAAATTGCCATAGTAATAATTAACATGTTATCAAATTAATTATTTATTACAAGAATTTATTAATAACAATAACGCCCAACCTAATGCATACCCTAAATATCCTTTTTATAAAAATTTAGGTTTGATATACTGTTAGGTTGCAGGTTACAAGATGACATAATAGTACTTATATGATGCAAAAGTAGTAGGTCCTACCTTAGACAGGCTTTTGTAAATTCCAATTGAAAAAGTAGGTACAGAAAAAATCTAAAACACTCTTTACACACAAAAAACATGAAACGGCAGGCACTCAATTAATTTCTTCTATTACTGACAGCAACAGAACTTCTATTTGAGACTGCCGCGAAGTTGCCCAGCCAATCAACGCAGCCGGGCCGATTAACGATTCCCCCAATTTATGCCACGGCCACTTTGATTATAAACTTCTTGTTTTAACAGATTGTTTTGATTGTTTGAACTTTACTTAGTTGTTAAATTGCCTGTTAGCCAAAAGAGATGTAATGATGACAGTTTTGATAGTAAAAACACGCAAGTTATGCGTTTAAGCAAATCAAACTAGTTTACTGTTTTTATGAGTTTACATAAACTAAAATTAATGTTTTCTATTTTTGAATTATTCCTTTTAAAATTATAAAGATTTTTTTGAGCTGTAAAAATGTTGGGTGGGTAGTCTTTGTAGATTAATTTTAACAACTTTTTCAATTAATGACTAAATACAGAGATCTCCTTGTTTGATGATAAATGTATACATAAAATAAATAAATGTATGTCTTGATGAAAGGATAAATAACTATATTAATTTGTTTTAGAAAACAAAACTTAATCCATGTATTTTTACATTAACAGGTCCATATCAACAATACATTTAAAAAATCAGTAGATTGTTTGTTCTAAGCCTAATTGTCATCAGCACTTATTGTATATTTAGCCTAATTTTATTCAGATATTTTGTAAAGTTTCTAAACTAAATTTAGAATTTATAAACAGTTAAATGTTATTTCTTTAATCCTTTATTGTTATTACTATTAGAGTATTTATTTTAATTAAATGTACTAGCATTTTACAATACAAATTAAATTTAGTAACGATAAACAACTGATTAGGTTCTACAGCTTCTGTCATTGAATTATAGACAATTTTAGGTTAGGCCTGGCGTGGACAATTTTAAAATCTAAAAATAATGAATAATGCCATTACAGTACTACAGTATTCTAACAAATGACTAATTTTGGTTCTAAATTATTTCATTGGATTCAATTAAACTAGAAATCATATTCAAAGTAGCCTATATTATCCAAAGGATTCAATTTGCAAATAACGTGAAGGGTTTGTTACTAGTTTCATAACTCCAGCACAAACAATTCATAAAGTCTTATTTAGGGAAAATATTTAAGTGAAAGGCTGATTCTAATGTTTTTTTTTATGCTTAATTAATTAATGAGATAAGTCTAATGTATCACAGGTATAAAACACAAATTAATAATGAATTTATTTTTCCAGTATCCAAGTCACTACTATATAGCCTAAAGTACAATACTTTTTACTCTCCGTCAGTGAACCTCTTTTGTAAAACTTGTTTAAAGCTTTAATTTTGACGCGTTTCGATATATTTATCTCATATTCAGAAAATCGTTCTATTCATTCATGCGAGTCGATATCCGGGAGTCGTTAGATTCACATCTACATACTGTGCTTTTTTAAATGTGTTATGTGTTTGTGCCTGTGTCATTAACGTTTTGACGCCTCCATGAATAGAATTAATGTTTTTACGACCTACAAAAATAGAATTAACGTTTTGACGACCTCCATGAATAGAATTAATGTTTTGACGACCTCCATGAATAGAATTAATGTTTTTACGACCTCCATAAATAGAATTAATGTTTTGACGACCCCCATGAATATAATTAACGTTTTTACGACCTCCATGAATAGAATTAACATTTTGACGACATCCATAAATAGAGGGATTTTGTGAAGATGAGATAAATATCTCGAAACGCGTCAAAAGCTTTAAACAAGTTTTACAAAAGAGGTTAACTGACGGAAAATAAAAGGTATGGTACTTTATTATATAAACAATAATAGCTACGAGTTTGGTGAATAGGTTAATATAATAATGATTGCATATTATAGCCTGATTTTACTATTTTACTAGAAAAAACTTGGCCTAATGTTGTAACTTTTAATTTAATTTAATATCATAAACGAATAATTGATTTAGACATTTCATAATTATTACTTATATCGTTGCCTACCTTTATTAAAAAGAAATTATAAAATATGTGTATAATAAGGATCGGTATTAGTCTGCGAGACACGCATGGGTATCCCTTATACTAGTATCTTATATATTAAAAAAATTCTGTTTTTCTTTTCCGAGTCCGTTCGGCTCTTCTACCCGACCGATTTTCATAATTGAGGTCTTAAATTAAAGGTATGCACGCCCAGATTTGCCATCAAGCATTACAAATCATGTATCTTTCGCCTTACAAACGTTATAATCAAATGCAAATTTCTGCTGTGTATTCCTTATGGGGGTTTTTTTTTGGTTCTTTGTCCACTTTGCGTTCGTATACCGTCCATCCGATTGCTTTGAAATTTTGCATAGTAACACAGGTTAACCCTGGGAAGGTTTTAGGCCATTTACCAAAGTCCTAGGACATTAGGGCTACGCCCCAGTGGCCCTCAAAGTTTCAATGTTAATCTTATGGAAGAAAGATTTCTATTGATTTTATCAGGGGCACAAAAACAGCTGTTCGTATAAAAAACTTAGCAACACATCATGTTTGTTTACTTTCATTACCATAGCAACATTACTTAGAAAATTTGAAGAGTATTACCTTTTTGAGGTTACATTGACAAACTAAAAACAAACACAAACAAAAATCAACGAAAAATGCTAACTATATTTTAATTCAATTCAAACATTGGTTTTTACAAACCTATTATATATAAAACAGCTAATTTGGATCAAAAACTGAACATAATCATTCACAGATATGTCAAGTCTTATATATTATCATCCGTTCAGCCGCTATTCACCCGAGAAGGAGCCCCGGTATACAATCCTTCAAATTTCCCATGTTAATCTTATGGAGATAATGTTTAATGAGTTTGAGTCAGCTGCCAAATAAAACAGCTAATTTATGCTCTTTCACCTATGTACAAACGAGCAAAAGATTAACGTGATTCTTTATCGAATTTTCCACCTGCGAGCGAAGCGAAGCAGCCATCTGAGGCTGAAGGCCGAGCCGGGGTTGGGACGCGGAGCGTCCAGGGGCAGAGCCCCTAGTAGTATTGATTTTAAATAGTATTTATTTTTATTAAACCTATATGTGTATGCAGTATTTATTAATTTTAAAATTTTCTCTTTCAAACTAGACGTTTGACGATTTAACTTACCATACTAATTTTTTTGACTTGTAATAAATATAATTTTGCCAATACAAAAAAATTAATACACGCACTTCTTTTGCACAGTGTAAACTTTAAAAATTATTACCCTAAGTAAAAATCCACACAAATGTATACGGTTGCAGTGTTTATTCAGTTTTACTATGCGTAAAGGAAGCAAAAGGTTTGTTTTTAATTTTGGTTCACTAAAGGTTAAACTTAATATTATTAAGAACATTTTAAGGTCATGTGATATCTCATTTTAAATTCATTGCCAAAAAAAGGCAAATTAAATTCAGTCCACTCAAGTAAAACATGGCTCCAGATTTTAATACATTTTTCGCTTTCGTGGATACATTTTTTGTCCAATTTCCATCAAATTTAGTACAAACACTAAATTTTACAAAAGCTTTCAAATGATGAATAGCAAAATTTAAAGTTTTATAGGCTACAAGCAAACTTTTATTTAATAATTTGTTTGGATATCCAATTCGTTTAAACCATTGCAAAATGTAATGATCGTAGTAAATTTGGTGGAAATTGGGAACCAACTGGGCCAACTAGAGCGAAAAATCTATTATAATCAGGGCCAATTAAATTAGGCCTATGGCATGAGTGATTCGAATGTATTTTATAGTGTAGGCCTATTTTGTTTTAGTAATGTCTTTTGAGGTACGGTACCACATGCCTATAATGTGTGCTATTTAACAATTTTGAGTTACCACACCCAGGACCAAATCAAATCGAGATGCAACTTTGATCGTTAATATTTTAATATCATCCCATAAATAGGTGCCAAAAATATTTTGTTGTATTAATAATAAAAATATCACATTAGTCCACAAAATTGTCTTTACATGTTAGTCTCTTCAAGATCATTAAAATAAAGTATCACACAACAACGGATCTCAATTAAAATTTGTTCCCCCCACCCCCATGAGAACCGAAATACTGGGTTATAAAAAGTCCTTCACTACGAAGAACATTCCCGAACACCGTAATTAACAATCTCAACTACTAAAACATTTAAAGGGAGTGTAGGTTTCTTTTCAACCAACCTTTATACAGATGATTTCCAAAAGTACACACCTACCTGCAACTATCAATTAATTTGTTCAACAAAATAAAACTACTGAAATAACGATCTAATATCGCGGCTGTGCAAAGCGAATGGGTATCGACTTTGACAAATAAGGTGACAAAATACTCGCATCAATCACAAAAATGACACTGACACTGGATGCATAAACGTCCGAAATGACACACTCAGGATATACACACCAAAACTCCCTCTGAAACGTGTAGGCTTGAATGCAAAAATCCACAAAATATTGTCTGGCTGCTTTTATATTTAATATAAACAAAACTAAATCCAAGTAAAAGTTGTACATCAGATAGGAATACGTCAACGACTAGTTTTTAGTGATTGGACGTTTAAGTTTAAAGAACAAAGAACAAGACGTAGGAATATGCCGAGGCAAGCAATGCGCGTTAAAGAAAGATAAGTATCTTGACACGATGCCCTTTGTTCAGAAGCATTTTTAAATACCGAATCACGAACACACGGGCATTAGCAACATTTTCATAGTAAATATTATCGTTATTTCCTTTTAAAATTGTAAACAATCTGAAAATAAAGATTGTATACAAAGAGGTGTAAGTTGAAAATAGCAGTGCATTATATAAATGAAAAAACTAGGTGAAGAGCAAGTTTTGACCTGAAGGTTTCATGCTTACACATTTTTACGCATGGGTCCACTTTTAGTAACAGACCAGACGTACAATGGTGTCCGGACTTTTCGTCCCACATGAAAAATGCGGACTTTTCGTCCCACTTTTGTGGGTGGCTACCTGGGTTGGGCTTGATAATGATCTCCAAATATTTCTAGTCGGACTTTTCGTCCCACCTGAGGGAAGGGTTGCAGAAAGTTATTAGACCGTCTTTCCATCATAATACGTTATATTCATCAATTCATATTTTGATCAAAGAAATTTTAAACTGAAGCTATTTTCAGTATATATTTCATCTGATAAATACGATTGTGCGAATCATTTGTTACTGATTAAAGTTAAACTTTTATTCTAAGAGAACCACTACGGCAATCGTTCTCAAATTTGTATGCAGGTAGATTAGGTTAGGTTAGGTCAAAAGCTTAACCACAGCTGATTTTAAACACGCCAAAATGATTATAAAATTTATAATTATTTTGCCCGTCCAAAGCCTGGATAAAGTGTGATGGGAATCATGAAATTATATCGTAACTATTTATGGTTGAATTTACTTGAAAAATGGTTGAAAAATATTAATCAATATAAATCGTTATAACGTATTATGAGGGAAAGAAGGTCAGATAAATTATTCTATATATGGTCCTTTCTGCAACCCTTCCCTCAGGTGGGACGAAAAGTCCGCCTAGAAATGTTTGGAGATCATTATCAAACCCAACCCAGGTAGCCCACTCCCAAAAGTGGGACGAAAAGTCCGGTATTCAAGTACAGTACGTAAAGGGAGCAAACAAATTAGGTTACGGCACTTGGTTTCAACTGAAAATCTAATACTTCACACTAAAAAAAACTAAGCAAAATAATTTGTTAAAATTCCACTGCCAAAATGGCATATTTTATGAAGCTTTAAAGAAAATTCGAATGTATACGTAGATCTAGTATCTTGTTTTAAAGTAAATATTTTGACAAGTTTTGTCTTTGTACTTTTTCAACATTGGCCAGCCTAAACGTAAAATATTTGTTTTTTATATATATATATATATTTTACTGCCACTGAACGGGTTTACGCTTTGAACTCAAACATTGCTAACGATAACCTGTACCTTCCAAGCAATTACCAACACGTGTCTGTGGATCTTTTCCAACGTATAACGCTGTAGAGTTTTAGGAAAATACAAATACCTAAATTTGCAAAGACAATGTAGGTACGGCACACCAAATGAAAGGTATTTTAAAGCTGAATATTTTTGTAACAAATGTTTGTTTATTCATATTTTCAACCATTTAAAATATTTGGACAAAACCTGTTTTTCTATTTTGCATGGCCCTTTTTTTGGAAAACAAGAAGAAAAATATTACCATATTTTACCATACATTACCATATTTTTTTAAAATAAAACTATAAATAGAAAAAGCCAATACTATGAAGATTTAAAAGAAAAACGCCTAACTGAATGCGAGTAAATTATGTCTATGGCTATAGCCGGGATAATTGGCTACAAGATGAACGGGGAACCAAATCTCTCCAATAAGGTTCTTTTGTTTAAGAGAATTAAATAAATAAGCTTTACATTCCTGGATTAAAATTTAAGCGTATGATACTTACCGCGAGCCTTTAACTCAACCCAAAATTTGGTGTTATTTGAACCCGATTTTCTACCGCGTCATAAAAAAGTTAATAAAAAAAAATGTCTAAAGAAATTACAATATTTTTATTCACGCTATCGACTATTCTGAACATTTAAATTTATTTAAATTCTACAATGGATGGATTTTACATTCCGGACCTAAAAAACTGCAGAGCTTTAATTAAAAATTAAAAAAAAAGAATAATAATACCCAGATTGTGATTTTGATTCCTTTATTCAGACTAATTAGCGTACAATTTCATTAAGGGTCTGCTGTAGTGGCGGCCATCTTGGATTTTTATCCCATAAGAGCAATGTTAAATTTCAAACCATTTATTTCGTTTATCATAAAATTGTTTGCAAGGTCTCATTTTAAGCACAGTCACAATACGCATCCGTCTTGCAATTTAGTTTTTTTTTAATGCTTTTGATTTGTTATGTAATAATTTTGTAAGTACAAAGTTTGAATTTTTTTGCTAACAGAATAAAAAATTAATAATGAAAAATAATTTGCAAACCGGATCCGAAATTGTATAAAGAATATTCAGTTTTTTTTCAACACTCAATTACAAAAGATAGACTTATGAGGCAATTTCAAAGCGTTCAGCTGCAAGAAATTGCACTGTTTAGATAGGGATATAGTAAGAAGCGCTTTCGTTTCCGGTTGCTTTCTCGTTTACTGGAGCAGACCCTTAAACTATTAAGCTTCGGAAAACCTATTTTTAAAGGTTGATAAAAAAAACATACAATGTCGTTACAAGGTTCTAACTATCGATAAAGAAAACCCATGTGTGCAGTTTTCAAGAAATGAAAGGGTTTAAAGGAAAAACTCGAAATTTGCTGAATTGATGAAACCTGGTGACGTTACGAAATTTATTTTTCCACCAACTACTACTTTAAAAGGCCTTTTCTGCCTCATACATAGGGTAGAACGAACGACTTATTATCCAAGGTTTTGGTTCTTTCAAAATATTTTTGTTTGACACGTATGAATAATTAATTGTTCTATATGTACGGCCATAACTGTGTAGGGTGATACTCGATTTGGATGAATCTGTGTAATTTGTACAAAATATGTTTTTTTTCTAAAGTTGATAGATAAGTAGGGCAATATATATATTTAAGAAATATGTAGTGTGTCAATTTTAAACACTAAAAAAAAAGAAGAATATTCAACATAATAACTTCAAGCTTTTTTTATGTGTTTGCTTTCTTGACCGATTCCGTTGCTGCTGGAGTTTTGACATACGAACACAGTTATTTTAGATTTCCAAACTCGCTTTTCATGTACCCTATGCAAAAATGTATTGAACTAAAAAGTTCTTTAATTACAAAATTATACTCCAACACAAAGACAATTTCTAAGTTAAGAAAATAATAAATAAATACTGTACTAGATACCGCACCCTACCTAAAATCAAGGTGAATCACCTAAATGCAATCTGACTTAAATTTAATAAGACCAAACACTAAAAAGAAAGTGTCAAATATTCAAATCATTAAAAAAATATATAAATTACAAAACGTATCAATTTTACTTTCTCACTATACTCGTTAGTATAGAGAAAGTATAGTGATCGCCAAAAAAATCGAAATAGAGATTTTTGTGGAAATATCCGTTTTGGGACCCCCTGAGTCCAAAAAAGTGTTTTTTTACAAAATGTCTGTATGTATGTAGGCCTATACAAAGCTAGAGAGAAAACTATTCGATCGATTTCGAACAAATTTGCACCAAACATGTCAATTAGGCCTGTATAGACGCACGAAAAATCTGATATTATTTTTTTATAATAAACGGTTCTAACCATTTTGATAAAATTTGGCTTATTTGCAGCCCTTAATGTACCCCACCATATGAAAAAAAAACAGCATCTTTCTAAAAATTCTCGTTTAGCTAATAAATAATATCTGATTTTGGGGGGTTTAGGCTAAAAAGATGGTTGTTTTTCAAAAAATTTCAAAACCTTTGTTCGTGCATCTATAAAGGCATAATTGACATGTTTGGTGCAAATTTGTTCGAAATCGATAGAATATTTTTCTCCCCAGCTAATAATAATAATACTTTAATACAATTATGAAGTCACATTGAATCTGCTTAATAATTTTAATATGTTTGTGAGAAAGTAGGTGCCAGTTTCTGGTACCATTTATTTTATTTTGTTTTTAATACAAGTGCACAAGAAAATATGAGAAAGTAGGTTTTATAGGGTTTAAAATATTGATGTTTTAAGAATAGTTCTTCTAAATCGACTTCATAGTCGTGTCAAATTTTTAGAAACTAATTACGACGACAAACTACTGTAACAATTACGTTGAGAAACATACACAGTTTGTCATTAACTTCGAAGTCCATGGAGAAGAAACTATTCTTAAAACATCAATTTCTTAAACTCTTTAATAGGCTATATAATATGTCTTAATTTTACTTATAAAACTTTTTTTTATAAGTCCTTAAATGAAAAACTAAAGAAAAATGTATTTCACATTTTTTAAAGGATGTGAATATTTGATTTAAAAAGCCATTATTTCTTAGTTTTTAGTGTTGGGCATTTTAGAAAAGACAGTTTGATTTTTACTATTCAAAGTTTTTACCAAGGGTCTTTTTGGCACATATTGTATAATCCAATATTCCAATGATCCAAATTGGATCAAAATTTAGGAATGTTAAAAAATAAGAACTAATTCATCACCGTTGTTGCAGTTAGAAGCACAATACTCTGCATATGTTTCCTGAAGTTGTTATTAATATATTATTGGTAAAAGGTTAACACATCTATATAAGGTATAAAGAAAACAAATAGTACAGTATTCCTCTGAATACCATCCACCCCTGTACAAGTTCTGTTTTCTGAGGTGGTAGCTACCTGTAACACTTTCTTCCTGACCACTTTTGCATAGCTGTTCAAACTATTCCTAATATTTTTATACATTAGGTCACCTTCTCGAAGAAATTCTGTTAAATATTACAAGTTTACTATGGACCACCAAATGGGTTGAACAGTAGACAACACATGAGTTTATTATCTAAAAGAAAACGGTAGGGAGTGGAAAATATGCCACCTAGCTTTTTTCTTGCAGTGCAAAATATTTATTTGCCTTATCTTGTCTAAATTCAATTAAAATAATCTAATTAACACTAATCTATATATATATAATCCAAATACCATTCACTCACTCATCACAAAATCCCAAAAACCACCGAACGGATTGGAATGAAATTTGGTATGTCTGCGTAGCTTCCTCTAGGGCCCTAGGTGCTCGCTAAGAAAGGTTTTCAAAAATTCAAAATTTTAAGGGGTGTTTGGGGGGTCAAAGTTACTAAAAATCCCCATAAGAAATACATAGTATAATATATTTGTTTGTTAAAATAAATTTAACTTTGATTTGTCTATCCGTGCAAAGCCGGTTCGGGCCAGCTAGGTAGTTTAATAAATATAAGAGCTTTAAAACTGTTAGAAACCCCTAAAAAAAATGTGCCTACAAAGTTACAGTAAGAAGCACTGGTTTGGTGGTATAACTTTGATTTACTTATTGAATCTTCTTTTCTTGTATCTGCAAATTTAATTACAAAATTCATCATCTACACTCGATTCCACGTTCACAGTGCAGTACAGAGCGCCCATAAGCCATGTTATCCATACGACAGTCTCAGCGATAATAGCCAACTAAAAAAACATCAACTCCCATGCAACGGTCGTACAGTTGACGCAACCAGAATGACAATAAACGTGATGTTCCCTGTAATGGTGGTAGCATGTCTATTCTCCCGTAAGACCTGTACTGCACGGTGAACATGGAATCGAGTGTAACTTAGACCATAGGCCTACTGTAACAAGTTAGTTTTGAATGCATATGTTTATTAAATACCGGTACATATTAATGTAAACTGTACAATTGGTGCATTACTGACAAAATTGTTTCCACGCAGGCGAAGATTCTTCGATAACTTAAATATTTATATTGATTGTTGTTATTAAAAAAACAATGTATGCAAAGCTTCCCTTCACTAACTTGTCACAACAAGTCAGACTATGTGTATACTTATTGGACTAGGTATAGCCACGAAGCCACGTAATACCAAACTGTAAAATTAGCAGTTTAAAGACCGACACATTTGGTAACGACTCGTGTTTTTTAACAAATGAAATATTTCATTACTGAGATATGCATACAAATGGTGGATGTTAACCCACATATAGATAAAAACCTTGTATATATACATTTACTTGCATTTTTCAGTGGTTTCTAAACTATTTTAATTATTAAATGAATGCTGTGGAGTGTTTATATTGAATGTACAGTAAAAAGTAAAAGTATACCAGATAAAGTAAATAACTGCCTTTTTAGTTCTTTACAAGGATAATATAAAAGTAAGAGCAACTATTAACAGCACTGATAATATATGACCGACTTATAGTGGAAAATAAGAACCACAAGGAGCAAGCAAGTTACCGGTACTTTAACAAACTATTATCGATGTTGATAAAATATATATTTTAATAAAAATTCTAGTCTGATGTCATACTGTATATCTAAAATTCATTTTTTAACAACTGTAGATAAACTACCTGTTGACGAGCAAGATTTGCATAAACTGTCGTTTTCACAAAGCTATATAATAAATCTTGTTCCGTTAGATAATATACTGAAATTTATAGTCAAAAATGTACGGGTAAGTTAAAAGAAAGACTTGCACACTGAATAAAAAATCTTTCCAAAAAATATTTTTTTAAATAATCCTTTTTCCAAGCAGGGTTCTTTTAATTCTATGGTGTATAGGTAGAAATAAAATGAATTTCACATATTCAGAAGTTAAAAGTACAAACACTTTATTTGAATTACTAATCAGATGGAACTTTGGTAGTTTCCAACTGTCAACCAATCAAATGTATCAAAAATAAAACCTTGTCCTTTCCTCCACTGCTTCTTGTCCATACTGATTGTTGTTATTTTTGTTGTCCAATTGTTAAATTCAGTTGAATCAAGTTCATTTCAGGTAGGTGTTTATTAATAGTAAGCTATTGAAAGAAATTTTATTCTTGGATCAAAATAAGTTATTGATTACAATAATGATCATTTTGTTTTACAATATTTGTTTCTTTTAATGATAAGAATTTAATTATGTTTTGTCTTCATCATTAAGAAAGTATTAATTAAAAGTTCAATTAAATGTTGCCTCCTGGTAACTTTACAAGATTTTCTTCTGTCCATTTTTGATGATTAAGAAAATAACTATTAAAGCTGAAAGTATGTGAAAATGTACATGATTTGCTTCTTTCTGTCTCTTTTTTCTGATAATAGCGGTGCCAAACAAAATTCTTCTTCTTTTGCTGATCATTCCTCTGATACATCAAACTTTTTTAGTTAAAAAGAAAGTCTATAAGAACATAAGTTATTGGTTAAAATAATGTCTACTTTTTAAAAGATTTGTTTTTTCCGTCTGATAAGAATTCAATTTGTTTAAGAAAGTAACACTTAACACTTCTAAATATGATGTGTGAATTTAAATGATTTTCTTCTGTCCATTTGCATGATTATGAAAATAACTAGGCCTACCTATTAACATTTTTAATATGAGTGAATTTACCTCTTTCTGCCTCTTTAGCCTTGCTTGTGTCTTCTGCCTCTTTTTTCTGGCAATAATAGTTCCAAACAAAATCATTCTTCTTTTTGATTTTATTTTTGATGATCATTCCTCTAATAGTACATAAAACCTTTCTAGTGTTCTTTATTTGAACTGTCTTGTTTCTTCATTTCATAAATTTATTTTTCTATATTTTTTTAAAATCTTTTTTATCATAATCATTCTGTTATTTCTTCTTTTTTTTAATATGCTGATGTTTTAACTGACGAATACATGAAAGATTACAAAGTCAAATATAGGAAGTAGTGTAACCTTCACACGATGCTGAAATGTTACTTGAAATAGTTAAAGATAGTTACAGAAGAAGAACAACTTTAATCCCAATTGAAAAATCCAATCTGGAATCTTACTCACAAATCACCTTAGTTATCATAAGACTTAGGTAATAATAACATTCCAGTAATAGGTCACAAAGATCAAGTCAATGCCAAAATATAGGCCGAGTTCCAAAATGTAGTTCCTACCAATTGATACAGAATAGCAGTCAAATGCTTTTGATGCAAAATGCACTAGGTACCGGTACTGAAGAAAAAACAGAAATTATATTATCCCATTACTAACTCAAACCTCACAAATATTTAGGTCTAGTATCACAAGACACTTTTTAAAATGTAACTTTCCTACCAATCCTCCCACAACCTTTTTCTCAATCTAAACTACTATCCACAACTAACACAAAACAACCTCCCTCACAACTATATCTTTATCCTTTTTTAATTAAAAATATATACAGTATAAGGAAAATATTAATCAACTTAAAGAAAATTCTACATTTAAACATCTAAATATTTTTTAAAATTATTATTGGAAGAATCTTTGTTTAAAAGGATTAGGGACAAATATTAAGCAGTCTGGGCGCAAATTTACTATACGACCCTCAGCTGATATTTTTGCAGCCGACGACTTTGCTTTACATTCTACTGTTAAATGTTAAATACAGGTAAACATACTATGACTAAAGACTATAAGTTAAACTTCAGGCATAGGGTTGTATAGTAAATTCGTGTGATATAAAATTAAAATAAAGAGCTACCTACAATAAACATGAATATAGTTTAAAAATGTAATAGTTCTTAATGTTAATATTTCTCAAGATCTACTACAATTTAAGAGCTCAGTTCAGCTTAGTCCATCAATATCAAACTATTTTCTTCAAATTGGCTACTTTTGGTTGAAAATCGTTTTTAAATCAACACCTTAGTTATGTGTCTGGTAGCGGCCTACTAGATGGAATTTAAATATGTTAATTATACCCATTCATAATCATTTCTTTAAGAGGGATAGAATGGGTTCTTGCATAGGCCTAAATCTAAACACATTGTTTGAGTATTCAATTCTCAATAACCAAAAACCATGCTTAGGGCGCAGATCCAAACTACACAACTACCTTTTGATATTTCTAAATGTTATTACACTTCCGTTCTAAAAAAAATATAGAGTTTTAATTCAGAAAAATCTTATTATGTTACATATTATAATATAATATGTAACATAATAAGTTATATATATATATATATATACCGGTGTATTAAGATCACAAGTCTATTGCCCATACGTATGTACCACATTGTTTACTTCTTAAAAAACATCAAATGTGAAGATTTTTCACAAAAAACGTCAAATTTGTTTGCAGAAGGTTTTTCTTTAAGCGACAAATGTGTCAGTCTTAATCAACCTATATAATTTGACCAAGAGGTGGTATTAAACCCAGCATCTCTTACTTACAAAGTGAGATCAATGTCAAACTTTCTGAAAGGTTAGGTTGTTCCTGCCTGTCAGATCACCATATAAAACAACTTATAAAATAAAGGGCAACAAATAAGTTAAGTGTAGTCTTTTTCAGGATTAGCACAAATTAAGATAGGTAGTACAGGATTTTAACTATAATTTATGTGTAGGCCACCCTAAGTTAATTTAAAATAAGCAGGGCCTAAATATGGTTTTTCAGCCCTAGGTTTGGTCATTTAAGTTAATAATAAAATTAGACAAAGTATAAATGTAAGCCCCTTCTCTAACAGGTATTCTACAACAGTTTACAACTACATTATCACATTTGATAAGAAAAATAACTCCGTTTTTTATGGCAATGTAAGCTCATCTATATCATATTTAACAGCCAATTAAAATAATTGTTTTGACTCACTATGTTTTGAAGATAGCCTGTCTTTTTACAAATATTTTAATTAATGATCAATAAAAGGGTATTAAATTTTATTTTAAACGTAGCCTATAGGTTATGTTTAAACACATAATGTGGAGGTAAGTACAGCTGCTAGAAGTCCAACTCTAAAACGTTAAAAAAACAGGCAGGTTTCTTTTGAATTTGTAGATAGGCTACCACGATATATAAAAGCTTCCACACAAATTACACTTCCAACACTAACCGTCTAGGCTACCGCTACAAGAGTAATTAAAAATAAGAGTAGATCTACCACCATTACCAATCCACTTGCACTTTCAAGGACCGGTACCGTAAGTTACATATTCCTAAAAATAAAACATTTAGCTAAAATTCAGTATACACCTTCACGCAAAATTGTAGCAAGAGCGAAATTTAAGCAAGATAGAAGTACTAGTATATTACTAAATAATTCAACAGATTGTAAAATAAAACAAAAGCCTGGACATAAACTTACTTCCCGATACTGGGGATAGTATGTCTCCAGTTCGTAATGAGCAAAAGCGTTTCTATGTGCATAGGGTAGAATCACTTCTCCAGAAGTTACTTCCCTTAAACAAATCAAGGTTTCGATAGGAAGGTGTATACTGCATTTGTGCCTAATATTTTTCCTTCATGATAAATAAAAATTTATAATCATGAAAAAGAGCCATGCAATACCAAGTAGATAAACTAAATGCTCACTGCAGCATGCAAAAGGGCTATGTCTAAGTATAACTAAATAAATCTTTAGGCCTAACTTGCCATTGATTCAATAATAGGGGTTCATATTTGAATAGTTATTAGGCTACATACTGCTTGCAGATAATTTAGTAAATTGACTATAGTTATTTCCTAATCGGCCACACTGTTTGTACTTACAACAGGTTAGGTAACATTGTTTCCATTTAGGCTATATAAACAGTATTATAAAAACTATTGTTATGATAAAACACTAAAATACACTCTTTAATCGTAAGCTATGGCCTACATAGCCTAGGACATAACAACTAATGCGAAATTCAAATATTGAACACTATGTACCAGTAGGCTATAGAAATATCCTCTGCAACACAACAGTTAGTAAAGTTACTTGCCGTACTGTAATGAGATAGATAGGCTAGTAATTTTAAAACTTCAATAGCATTTTACTAATTGATAATAAAAAGCCCAGAATTTGAGGTTAGTTTATATATATTATATTATTATAAATGTGTAATTTACTTTATAAATCTATAAGTCCCATGTAGCCTATATATTTTATACATCTATATTGCATTAATACAGATGTGTCAGATGTGGGCGAAAGTATACATACATACATCCACACTCCAGCTAATATTTCTGTTATACAAAACAGCTGTTATTGATGTTAGAAAATGATAATATATGTTAACAATATGGAAACAAATTATCATAAGAAACTGTAACTTAGAAATTTCGGCAGTTTTTTTTAATGTTTTCATTTTCAAATACATAAGTTAGCAACCTAACCTTCAAATAAGCTGGAGTGTGGATGTATACTTTCGCTGAGATATGTGTCATGTGTCTATAAATAAAGTAAGCTACCAGTATTTTAGGATGTATCTGAATGTTATTGCCTCTTATGCCTACCAGAAAATGGAGTGTATTCATAAATCATAAAAGCCTAATTCTTTTTACAAAATGTCGGCCTAGTAGATTTAGATGAAGGTAAGGGCAAATTCATATAGCCTAAGTTTAAAATAACCATTTATAGGCCTATACTTTAGCCTACCAAAGACATCAATAGGCTATGTTTTAAGCTATAAAGGCCTATTTGACAATGTCTTTTCTAGTTCAGGTTACACTTAAATAATTTTAAACTATTCAGAGAGCAACAAAATAACATTTTAGGCGTACTTACTTAATACAAACATTGGTACTAAGTAGGCTAAGTGATTATCCATATTGGCACAATTTTTAACGATTGTCTACATAAAAATAAACGGTGTAACTTTACTATTCGACTCTAGGCTAATATTTTTGCAGACAACGACGATGTTTTACATTCTACTGTTAAATGTTGAATACTTTTAAACATACTGTGACTAAATAGGTTAGGTTAAACCTTTTAGGTCTTTTTTTTATTATTATTTTTGCATTTCTGTTGCCATAGGTTAGCCTAGGGTCGAATAGTAAAGTTGCGCCAAATAAACATTCAAAGTTGACTGCCTTTTAAGATCCAGACGGAGACTAATATTTTATTGTGTGGATAAAATACCTTAAACAAGCTCCTTCCACCTTGATAATAGCCTATAATCGTAAAATAATATAGTGAAAATCAGGTTAGATAGTTTGGTTTTGTTACAAATTCTTTAAAAGACAATTAATCAATAGGAAAGATGTACTCATGCTACAGGAATATGAACCTAACCAAACCAACTAGTCTACAACAACTTCCCATAAAATTAAAACTGATAGACTACAAATATAATTTAATGCAATTCATTTTACCTGATATGGCAGTAGCATTTCTCGATTTTCATCCATGTTTGTGATTTCAAATGTTGGTGGTTGAGGGAAAAGTCCTTTTCCAGGATATGATGTACTGCGTCTAAATTTAGGAGAAATAACCATCCCGGAATGCTGATGGTTAAAAGTCGGACTTGGCTTGCGGTTTGCCATAGTTTGCAAAGGATTTAAATTGGGTACCGACCGACCTCTATTCCATGGTGATAGACTTGTCATATTAGCCTGATTTTGAGGTCCTTGTGACCAGGTGTTTTGCTGCGGACTGGACCAAGATGTGTATCCTTTATTTGCCATGAACATGTTTTGTGGGTGATTTTGTTGCTGAATGTGCCGAGAAATGTTATGAGGAAAATTATGTGATGCAGTGATAGCGCGCCGTTGCTGTGGTGGTTGCACTTGTGTTTGTGGCAAACCTCCCATCTGAGGGCCTAAACTAGTGTTATACATAGCATTGGGGTTAGTTGGAGGAAAGTTTTGAAATGCTAGAGTTCCATTAACAGCAGGCACATTTAAACTGTGCAAAAGGGCATCATCCATGGGTCCAGAAGACCATAAACTAGCTGTTGATGAATTACTGGAGTTAATCACGTTAAGACTAGGATCTGACACATTATAACCTGATGGTAACTGTAGAGGGGTAGTAACAATAGGGCCCATATGAGCCGGGTCATTAGATTTATCAGACTGTATACCCATACTTCCTGAAGAATTTTCCTCTTCTTTAGTTTTCAAACCTTGATCACCATTTAAATCTGTATTTGTTGATGTAAGTTGTGATTTAACAGCTGATTTTTCGATAAGAAGATCATCTTGCATTGCCGAGGCGTGCTGCAAGGAAGATACAGATTCCGGCACAGATGTAGGCGTGGTAAAAAATAAAGATGAATTACTTGTGCTTACAGGAAACTCCACTGATGACACTGGACCTACGTTAGAATTAACACTAAATTTGTAATCCCCCATTAGAAACTGTTGCGACGAGATAAAACTTTTAAAAAATTGTGGGGGATGTATCTTGAACTAACACACGCACACGTCCACCATCCGTCGTCAACACTGTTCACTGTCAAGCAAATCGACGCTAGTTCTGAGACTTCTGCTAAAATAAAATGAAGTTTGTAGGTTTAGTCACAATCTCCGCGCGGCAGCACAATCTAGGCCTGCTCAAATGGGCAACGGCACGTGATTGGTCATTCAATATTTTGTGAAAACGACGCTTACTAGCGCTGATAGCGTCCACAGCTTACTTAATAACATTTCTTGGTCACAATATCTTTTAAATTACTACAGCTTAAATATTTATTGTATACAATACAGTATTGATTTTGTTTCACACTTGCTATTCAAATATATTTACACTAATACCTAACGTTATTTTAAAAAAATGTGCCATATTATTATGTATATAACATATATAAACAATAGTTAAACCATTAGTGTGGATGAGGTTCTAAATATAAGTGTTTGCACTTAATTAAATAATTTAAAATACAAATTAAGAAATTTACAAAAAAACGACTTGAAGTACCTTTGACAAAATAATTATGACATTTTCACACCCTCTCACATAAATTCTCTTAGACCTCAATGAATTTTTCAGGAATATTTATTTATAGTAATTGTTAACTCCATTATTTTGTTAACTTGCAAAACAATTGGTTATTTTTAGAACAAATTCATGCGAATTAAACTGCACATGTTATAAATAGGCCCTAATACATGTATTATATTATAACATAAACATGTTAATAATTTTGTTTGTAAATGTCTGAACTTATAAAGCACTTTAAATTTAACATCAAAACAAAATAAGTATTATAGATTATTTAGTAAAATCTTGTTCACAAAAATAATTATTTCTATCAGCTGACAGTTATTACTGATCGTCACCGCCAGCTGTTATTGTTATAAAAGTTCAGGGCCTACAGTGTACAGTACAGATTGTTTGGGTTAGGGTTAGGTTATGGTGATATTTTGTTATTGATGGAATGCCGAATGATGGTTATTAACATGAATGTTATATTCTTTTTAATATTATTATATAAGATGTATAACTAAGTGTTATAGCGTTGAATAAAAGGATAAATTCAAACACTTATATTTAGGTTAGAGATTGTTTATAAGCCAAGTAGACAAATAGGGCGTTGAATAAAAGGACTACATTCAAATACTTATATTTAGGTTAGAGAGTGTATAGGCCTGATGTAATTTTGCCGATGTTTCTAATATTTAATAGATATTCAGACATCGTTGGCTGTGGTTCGAATTCCACGTAAAACTGTAGATATTATTCCATGGAAATTAAAAAAAGTGGGTCAATAAAGATTATTTTGGCCATATGTAAATGAAACATCTCAAGTAAAGGATTGGTGATGAGGGCTAGTTTTTCTGATTAATCATCTGATTTAAAACTAGGTGTTTACCATCCCCAGAGAGTTTTGGTGCAATCGGGTGGAGGACCGAGACGGGGGGAGGGGGGGGGGGGGGGCTTAACACCCTCCAGAAAACAATATCTTTTAAAATGATGATATTTGAGGGCTCTTTTTTAGGTTTTTATAGCAAAGTATTAGAGCTATAATATGGCTACAGGTATATTCATTAACAGAAGTTAAAGTTAGTTAATTTCAAATTGGAAATACCACTAATGTGAGTATAAGGTACAGAACAGTATAAGTGTTTTTAACTGAAAGATCAACAAAACCCTTGTGCCAGCGCCGGTTAACACGTGCATGCTGCACTCTTGCAATTACCAATGTGAGTAGCTAAAAAAATACACTGTCTTGGTATTTTATTTGCATTGAATAATGTTTCTTATAATAAATAATATAACAATATTATGAATGCTAGTCATACAATCATTTATAAGTGCTAGAAATATGCATGGAAGATAATGTTAGGCCTATACAGAGCGGATTTTGCTTTTTGTCTGAAAGTGGATCGTTATTATTTATTGTAAAGCAAAAGGGGGGGCTTGAACCCCCCCCCCTGGATCCGCCACTGAGTGCAACACCTAAATCTCCTCTGTTTTTAGGTAATTTTCAGAACAAAAAAAAACTGAAATGTATTATATGTTGTAGTTTTAATTTAAATACCTATAGACCAAAGCTTTATATTTGTAATGAGCAACATAATTTTAGTTAAGCATAGGCCTCGAAGTAAGCATCTCATAATTTCTAGATACAATTATTAATTCACTTATCTCCT
Source organism: Philaenus spumarius (assembly GCA_018207615.1). Taxonomy (NCBI): domain Eukaryota; kingdom Metazoa; phylum Arthropoda; class Insecta; order Hemiptera; family Aphrophoridae; genus Philaenus; species Philaenus spumarius. The sequence goes on along the minus strand of JAGFPH010009913.1, from coordinate 17,903 downwards.
TCTGTTGTGTATGCAGAGTTTGCAATAACGGCACTATAACAGTTTAAATATTCGCTTGACTACAATAATTGAATAAATATAAATAACTAATGTACCTATGTATGCTGTCATTAAAGGTAATCATGAATCCTTTCGAGATGTTATATATATAGTTAACAGACATGAGACTGTTTATTTAATCCTACATCATGGTAAGACTTGCCAATAAGGTTGACAGTAACATACATTTTCAGTAGGCTACTTTAGGATAACATAACCAGTTACGTATAATTTTTTGTTGGTTATCTTTGATTTTTGAAAATACCACTTTTCACAGAAATTCCTGTTAAAGTTTCATCTTTTGGGAAAAGCCCATTAATTTGATAAGGGCTTAATTTATTACCTGACCTAAGCAGCAGTAATTTTTGTTGGCATTGGTAATCTATCTCTTACGTCCGTAGAGAACTGCTATTTGGTTCGAGCATGGATGAAGGGTGTTGGAGGACTGCCAGTGGAGGAGGGTGTTGGTGGTCCCATGATCCCATTTCGCATCCTGGCCACAGTTTCATGTCTTAAAAATTTATCTGTACATTTTGTTCACCATCCTCCTTTGTTTTTCTTAGGTTTCCTAAACGCTCCTCCACTTTGTTTTTTTACATATTAAGAGTATACAAATCTAAATAGTTAAAAGTCTATTTATACACACGTACTTTTATTTGCATCAACAATCTCTAATCAACAAAGTTAACACAATCTAAAGATTGTTTCTTTTTTAAACTGTAGGATTATATTCACTTTCGTTTAGCGAGCGCAATGAAATAATAATGGCGAGAGCAATGCTGATAAGGGTAGGTCCAAACCGAACAAAAACAACTGTAAAAACATGGCACAGCTCACTACTGTCATTAATAACGGTAATCATGAATCCTTTCAAGATGTTATATATATAGTTAGCAGAAATGAGACATTTTATTAAATCCTATATCATGGAACATTCAAGCAGTGTCCCATTTAGTTTCTGTCACAACAGCCAATCGGAGCCTACGCCTCGTTCTAAAAACATTGTGCTTGACCCCTAATGACTGATTTAGACCAGAAGTTGGAGCAGCACCTCAACTTGCACCAAACTTGCAATGCCATTGTTTCGCACGACTTGGTCAGATTTCGCTTATTACTGAACTCGACTGAGATTTTACATCTGTTATATTTTATGAATCAGACTGGAAGTAATTTGTGCAAATTACTGCAGTTGCCTTTTTAAACGTCATGAGCTCCCGTTTGCAGAGGAGTGACTTTTAAAACATGAAAATGCCTAAAGGAGTAAAGAAAAAGTCTCTGAATTCAAGAAACCTCCATCATATCATGTTGTTTATTATAATACAAAATAAAAAGAGCAAATTTTATCTCTAAACTTAAATTAATTCACAAATTAAGTTTTTTCTTTGTATGGAAATCTTCAAAATAAGGGTACAAGTATATACACAACGGCACATTACAATCAAGGCAATGATAGGTTGTGTCCTTTTACTTTTGCTCTTTATTTGTTGAATTGTACCATAAGATGCATATGTAGCATCGCTTTTGAAACTTCCTTGTTTGTAGCAAGTGGCTGAGGAGTCGCATGGGATGTTTGTCGCCGCTTCTACTCGGGACAGTAGCCCTTTTCTTTTGTCCGTGTGCGATACATCTCAAATATCTGTCTCAGGAGGACTATTATAATTTCGGAGCTATACAATTATATGCCAAATATGTACAGCAGAGACCCTCTATTCCCAATACCGTTCGGTTTAGTGGGAATTTGGAATAGATGGATTTCATGAATAATGTCAACGTATTGACTTGTGAATGAGTAAATTAAGTGCGGGGACATCTGCTAGTGTCTGTTCTATACAGCGTTGATCGGCTCGGAGGAGGTGAATGCTCAAATTGAACTCATATCACACGTAGACGCGGCAAATGCTCTTGACCTCGCTCTAATGTAGGTTTACATCATCCAGGGTTATTTCCTTCTTTTACGATTTCTTCTAAAAATGGAAGGGAAGGGATAGGTTGTTCGAACTGTGCGTTTTGTCATCCAGCAGTCTGTCCGTAAGTACCGCATTATTTTGAAAAAGATCGAGAAAAAAAATTCCTTCGAGATAACGAAAACGAAGGAGAAAAACGGATGAAAACAACTGGCAGGTGGCAACAACACTACTAATGCCTAACTGTTGTACCTAATCTTTCCTTCTTTCTGAAAGAACAAAAAAGATCCGTTTCACCGGATGCTTGTTGCGGTAGCTTCCTTCCCACAATGTGGATGTTAAACGTGAAGAAAACAAAACCAGCTTTCATTCCAATTTGGTGTCAGGCGTTTTCATCAAGCTTAGGCTCTATGTATGTCTCTGTTTAACTTATTTGTATAACAATAAATGTACGTTTTTTCACGAATGTCTTTTTACTTTCTCCTGTTTTTATGTTAAAAAAATCAAGTATTTTTTCTGAACCTTGTTCGGAATAGGCGGAATAGTCTAACAAATAAAATAAGAATAAATGATGACCACTCCAAATTCCAACATAACGCAGCATATTTTACCGCAAGTTAATGCCCAAACACGCTATTAGTATACAGATGATTGGTTTTAACCATTTTACCTGGGAAATAGTGCACAAACACCTGCCCAGTCTTACAGCTAGATGATTGGCTATAAGACGGTAGGTAACGTATCAGCAGACAGTGAATCATTTGGTTCTAAACATCAAACCGCGCCTCTCCTTTCTCAATAAAGAGGTGTTACTCTCTCCCATCCCTTTCCTTATTCTACTCAGTCATTCCAGTTACCTCTCTTATTAAAACTTTTTCCTGTAAGTTGTCTTAAAAATAAATAAAAGTAGTGTTTGGCTACACTACAAATGATGCTCCAGAACATAACCACTCGTTTTGTAATATTTGTACATGACATTGTACAACGTCAGTACTATTTAAGTGCAATTTCCCATATGGTACATATGCCTTAAAGGGTTAATACAATTAAAATAAGATCAGATACAAATAAAATAAATGGCCAAATAATGTGTAATAATAATTCAAAACGGTTTATGTAAATTTTCTTATTGGTTAAACATTTTTATTGGAAATGTCACACTTCAAATATTGTAGATTCTTTAGCATCCGCTTGCTTGCTCTCCGAATAGTCTACGGTAACCAATTTAGAAAACATAAAATCTGTTTCTTTACCAATTTCTGTTCCCTGCTGAGGTATTGTGTGGCCTTCTGGAGGAACTCTGTCTTTAAAAAATTGTTAGAAAATGTTTATCGATATTCAGGGTGGATTTTTCAGCTATTTTTTCAGTTTTTCTTTTCAAACGTGAAAAAATAGTATTCATCCTTTCCAAATATTTTGGTTTGTTGATATACAAAAATTTTTATTTTAAAGTCCTTTTTCTATTTTCTTTCTAAAGTAGAGGCATAATTTATTTTCATACCATAGCAAAGGAGAGGTTATTGCTACTTTTCAATAAAACAATCAATTGTCTTGTATAAATAGTCAATACATTTATCAGTAGGCTACAACAAAGCATCTACTGTGCATTAACCAAATAACCAAACAGAAATTAAATGAAACATATTATTTTATGTTTAGATTATCCGCTATATTATAAATTGTAAAGATTGCTAAACAAATGTGGGAAAAACATTATAACATTAAAAAATATAATTATTATTAATATTCATGGACTACAAACTTAAAACTAACATGCAGAAATGATTGAAATGTAAGAGACAATAATTATACTTTTTTAAACAAGATTATTTAGTGTTAAAAAGTAAACTCAATTTAGATCACTATTAAAATTAGTTCTTAATGATATCAAGAGTAAATATTAATTTAAAACACATGTAAATATTGTGAATTTTACAATTTATTTTCTTTTGCTAAAGGTGAAAAACATGAGCACTCATCATTGCCGATATAAATAAAAAGCAGTCATCAAACAAATATAATGGCATGCAAGTCAAAGTTTACTGATTGTGTTGGTTTCATTTCACTGCTTAAGGGTCGGCTCTAGTAAAGCAGAAAGCAACCTGCGACTCCAGCGTAGCGGCGGTAGGTTAAGCGGACAATGCTCAGCCTAAATCCATTTAAAACCCGCAATTGTTCAAATAGCGTTTTTAAATAAACGGTACCAGGAACTGGCACATACTTTCTCACAAACATATTTAAATTATTAAACAGATTCACGGTGACTTGTAGGGTGGGGTAGGAGAGGTGATTTTGTATTAAAGTTGTTTTCCCATAAAAATCCATAAAATAACGGAAAAACCAACTTTTCTCAAAAACTGCTCGAACGATTTTGATTAAAATTTTACAGTTTATAGTACTTTAGGTCCCTAATAAACTATGAAATTTTAATCAAAATAGTTAGAGCCGTTTTTGAAAAAAGTTGATTTTTCCGTTATTTTAAGGGTTTTTATGGGAAAATTACCCATAAAAATAAAAAATTCACAAAAATGAAAAAATGCCTGGAGATACCGTGGATTAGTACCTCCATACCAAATTTCATCAAAATCGGACGACTGGTTTAGGCTCTAGGTCTGATAACATCCACACAGACACACATACAGACACACACACAGACATCACTCCGAAAACCACTTTTTTAGGTTCAGGGGGGCCCAAAACGGATATTTCCACCAAAAACTCAAACTCGAAAATTTTGACGAATACAATACTTTCTCCATATACTATGGTATAGGGGGAGAAAGTAAAAAATACCAAACTCTTGGGGACGAAATTGTTCATGCGAATGGCTTGGTAGTTTTTCGCTATAATTAATAGTGACAACATAAAAAAATATTAAAAATCAATGTTTTAAATTCTTAATAAATATTAAACAAAATGTTTTTCTTAGTTTTGGAAAAGCCATTTGCATGCATATTGGCCATAGCTTTAAAATGACATATCGTTCATAATTATCCGATCAAAAACAATGGAAAAATTTGGATTTTAATTTAACATTGGTGTTATGGAGTGTCAGCCAACATGGCCGACAGCTAGAGCCGACCCTTAACATGAGGATGATTCATACCCATTTATGGGTTATTGATTACCATTGAAGTATAAATTGCCTTCCTTTGTAAAATTGGTACAGCAAAAATATATGATTTACTACATAAATTGTTTCCAAATAGATAAAGAGTCATATATATATATATTTCTTTTAAATGAAATTTCACTCCACCTTTAGGACAATTTAGATTTTGTGTAACAAGTTTGCTTATGTTCTCAATCAGGCTAAGAAAATTGTATTATATTCAAATCACAAATAGATAAATTCCCATATCATATTTATTTTTAAGTACCTATCTACAAAAATTATTCGTAAAAAAATATGCAAATATGATGTAAAAATATCAGATTGTCTTAGTGTGTTATTTACAATATGATTGTAATTGCTGTTTTCTTAAGTTGACTCTATACTCCAGTTAAAGTACTTGTGTTCTATACGGACCCCAATTTTATGTACATCGAACAAGAATTTATTAAAATATGGCACTTTCTAAAAATTCAGAGGTATTTGATGAAATTACAATATACACTCTCTAATCTACTTTACTTTTTTAGGAAAGTTAATTTAGGTTTAGGTTTTTAATCTTTAGGGGCATTGTAGATAGAAGATATGTACATTTACCATAATTTTGCCGTTTATTTAAACAAAAGTTATAATTTTGCAAAACAGAGTCCTTCACAGATTGCCAGAATTATAAAAAGTTGGAGTTCATACAGTACACAAGTACCCCAGTTAAATATCTTGCTAGTATAAACACAGTTCACAGAGTATTTACATGTCTGTTTGCAACTTAAATAATCACATTATTTTACAACAAAGTCTCAAATAGGAACTTGTGAGAGTCATAATTTTCTAACACCAATATTTTGGTACCACTATTCATGTACGCTATTGATAACGTTGACCAGTGTTGTATGGCTTATTCCGATTTGACCGTGTTCTCTTGTTTGGTCTGTCTGGGCCTATGGTTTTTGTTAACACAGCATTTTCTAAAGCTTTGTGCACTACTAACTTGGATTGCTTATTGGCAGCATCTGTATTTTTCATCCCTGAAATGAAAAAAACTTTTGATTAAATTTACTTAATTTTCAATACTGCATAACGTCTTATATTACTAGTTTAACTGGAAAAATTAAAGTTTATAAAATTTTCTAGAAATTTCTGTCGGTACCTGATTTTTTCATTCATAAAATTAAAATCATTTAATTAAATTAAGCTAGTTTAAAAAAATTATAACAAAATTTTGTATCAAGTCGCCTATAATTATTGAACAACTTTTTCATCATCTCATGATGTTACTTTGTTGAAATAATAAATTATGTTTGTTTGGAAATATAGCATTTAATTCTTAATCAGTATAGAAACTAAACTGTGTACAATATTTTCTATCCGTAACATGTTATTAGCTTATGTTAATAGGTTTGTCTGTGAAAATTAAATGATGTAGAATTTTATTGCTGTGTTGAACTTTTACCTATTGAGTGTCATTTAGTGTTTTAATTATATTCCGGGCTAGGAGACTTAGGCCACTCCAATAACTTCTCATCCTCCTGCATCCACCATGCTGTGTTCTGACTGTAGTCTGTCAACACTTGTTTGTGTTCCCTTTGCTGTATTTTTAGTGTGTTTGTTTTAGCTATGTTTCGACTTTTCAGTTCTGAGATACACTATGTTAATTAACTGTTTGTATATTTTTATTTAAATTTTATCAATATAGCTTTTTTACCTGTAGTTTTACTATTTTAGTCACTTGCATAGGCGTGTCCAGCGGAGGTGCCACCGGTGCCGTGGCACCACCACTAGATTGAGATTAGGTCTGTGCAGAATATGCTTTTGTGCTTTTTACGTAGAAAGTACATGCACTATTTAAAAGCCATTTCATATATTGTTCTAATTAACTTTAATTTCGTAAAGCATTTTCCGCAATACAAAATGTGCAATCGACGGCCATTACGTTTACGTTGTGATTTGTGAAGCAGATACACCCGTAGTGTAGAAGTGTAGTTGCCGTTGTTGCCGCAGGCCTTACTCAGCGCTAGTAACTTGCGATGCTGTTGCCGCCGCACCGGACTGCTGGTGACTGTTTATGTTTAGTACTTAGTGAAACTTTGTCAAAACAAAGGAAATGTGTAGTTCATTAGATATTGAAATCCCTAATGTTCGGAAAAGAAAAGTATCAGTCCTATTAGAAGACACTGGTTGCTCTTCTTCCCCTTTCTACGCTCCAAAAAAAAAAAAGAAGAATTGAAATTTTGTACTTACTACCCTGTTTTGGACCGCCTTGTAGAAAATCTGAATACTCGATTTGATCAAGAAACAAAAAAAGTGATCTCAGCTTCAGGAAAATTGATGGGATTAAATCTTAATGACTGTTACAAGTGTGAAAATGAGGACTTGTGTTCCGGAATGGATAGAATGGTTATCGACGTTCCAACGAGGCCCAACCTATGAATACTTTAGTGCTGTTGTTAATAGAGTTTGTACAATGCCTGTAACCAGCTGCACAAATGAAAGAGTCTTCTCTAAACTGAGCGTCATGAAATCGAAGCTCAGATCTAAAATGCGTCAAGACCGTTTAGAAAACTTGATGATTCCATTTGTGGAACAAGAACTGGCTACTAACGCAAGATCATGATGTGATATAAGTGACAACTTCAAGAACACTGTTGCATTCGATCGTCGGATGACTCTATAAAGTGACGTGAAACATCATCTTGCAATACTTCATGTTCAAGAGACGTGTATCACTTTGGTCTTGACTTTAACTTTATCACGTACAAAATAATAAACTTTAACCTTCTTTATATTGATTTTTACAATACACATTGAAAACTTACACTTCTGTGTTCCTACCAATAGTGTAGGCCTTCTTTGTATTTACATGTAAATAAAAATTCTAAAAAACACAGTTCTTTACATTTTTATCCAAACTAAATAAAGAATAAAGAAAAATAATGTATATGGCTGCCAGATAGTATAAAAAATGTTTAGGCAATAATTTTCAAATATTTCCCGGATCCTCGTATTTTTGCGCATGGTACTTTAAACCCTATGCCCACAGAAAGCTATTTTTGGCACCATCACTACTGAAGTCCTGGACACGCCTATGGTCACTTGATAATGAAAGTTGATTCATATAGCAATTTTCCAAATAATCACAACCTTATTTGTTATTCTCAGTCAACATTTAAAATTTACAACTTATTATAAATATTATTTCTTTTTTATCAAAAATATCTTATTAACAGATGCAGGATTAATAACAAAACTAAAATTGTACTTACTAATTAATATAAACTCAACTTGTGACAAAATTAAGAATAGTCACAATAAGAAAATCATCAAATTACACGATTTCTCGAAAATAAACACTTTGAGATGAAAAGTAATGCAGGTAAATTAGTTAAGGGTTGAAATGTTCCTTCTATGCAATAGAGCAAACATATATATTTTAATTATGTTAAGCACAGTGAAATCTGTCCAAAGCAAATTAGGATCAGCATTCGCCTGATGATATGGTTGTTTTTACTTTTTGAGTAGCCAGTTAAAATAATAAAGGCAGGTAGTGAAATAACTCAAGAAATTAGTCAATAGGTTTTTTTTTGTTCTAAACAGTTGCAGTCAGTGGCAGTTCTAGACCTGAAAAACTGGGGGTGGGGGCAAGGACACTACGGAGGGTTGAATGACCAGTATGGAAAAATCAACCTCCCAAAAACCTATTTTAACACATTTCTGGCTGAAAAATTATTAATTAATTAAAATGAAAAACAACCTTCTAAATTTCATTATATCCCTGGATAAAATAAAAAAATCACTTAAATCAAAAACTTAGAGCAGTTTACACTAATTAGGTCTAAGGTTAAAACAACCTTGTTTACTCCTAAGGTTAAAACAAATTCTAAATCCTCATTTTGTCTGAAATTATTATTTTTTTAACCTTTGAAACAGATTTTTGTATTCACACCCACCTCTACATTACTCCCCATAATAAAAAAAACAAAACAAAATCCGCGAACAATCGGCGAGATAAGACTGTACTGATGACGTTTAAGTAGTAACCACATATATAATCTTTGTAATCATCAGTTCAATAGTATTTAGGGGAACAGAAATTAACAATCAGCATTAAATTTTTGTTTCATAATAAAAGCTCTCAAGTTTAAAAACAAATAAATATTTTTGTCACCAAACTAAGCTCCTAATAAGAATATGACAGAAAATATTCTGGGGAAACTGGCAGCTGCCCCGTGCTGGAACCACCACTGGTTGCAGTTATAGTAGCTAAAACTATACCCACCGTTTCATACTGAGAGACAATCCTGACTGTCAATACTGATGATACAGTAGAGCACCCTTTGTTTGTCTGTACGAGATGGAAAGATAACAGGGAGGAGATGAACAGGCAAGTGGTGACTACACTGGATGCTTTAATAATTGTCGATATTATGTTGAAGGATGAGAGCAAATAGCAATTAATCACATCTTTTATGAAAAATATTATGACACAAATGGACAAAGATGAGAGAGAACAAAAAATAAAGAACTATAGACTGACATTCTAGCCAGAATCCTTCCTGAAGTTATGCTTGTGCGGTTCCGGGGCGGAAGTGGCTGAAGAAAAGGTTAGGGTTTTAGTAGGTAATCTGGATAAAGCAAAAGTCCCACACTCAGTGCATAATGCATTCCCCCAGTACTATAATAATTGATTTATGGGTATAAAAAACTACTTTTTTAGAATATGGCTGATTTTTCACCTCCTCTGGGGGACGGCCCGTCAGGAGTCGGTGAAAAATCTTAAATGTAAGCATGGGTTGTTATGCATATCATTTTAAAGGTCTTGATGAGACAAACACGACATAATAAAAATGAAAAATGGATGATCCTGAAAAAAGTTATGGCTATTCAAAGTTTTGATATGCTGCATGTTAAATGAGCCTTATTCTAAGTTTAATTTATTTTTACATGTTCCATGTATTACACGTTCAACTCTGCAAATTGTTTACGGGTATAAAGAACTACTTGTTTATGCTACAGTTGATTTTTCATCTCCTCTGGGCTGAATCAACTTATTCAAACTTAGAATAAGGCTCATTTAACATGCAGCATATCAAAACTTTGAACAGCCATAACTTTTTTCAGGATCATCCATTTTTCATTTTTATTATGTCGTTGTGTTTGTCTCATCAAGACCTTTAAAATGATGTGCATAACAACCCATGCTTACATTTAAGATTTTTCACCGACTCCTGACGGGCCGTCCCCCAGAGGAGGTAAAAAATCAGCCATATTCTAAAAAAGTAGTTTTATACCCATAAACAATTTGCAAAGTTTCAATTGTGTAAGTGGAACCTGGAAAAAGATATTGAGTTGTTCCGGGACTTTTTGCCACCCCTGTATACAGAATGAAGTATCTTACCTTCATTTCCATCATGTGACCTCTTTTTTTAGGACAGTTGCTAAAAGGTGTATTCTTAAAAACTTACTGTCCATAAATGTGTTGTGTTTTGTGTAATTTTAATGTTTTAACAACCTGAATGATTAATTATTATATCTGAAGATGGGATAAAAGTTCTGAAACGTGTCATAACATCAAAAAGATGTTTCATGATGGAAATAAAGGAAAGATTATTCTACACAATTAATAGCCTGGATACTGAAAATAAATTCATTAAAACATTATCTTTGTTACGAATAGATGGGGAATATTAGTAGAAGACATATTTTGGATAGGTTTAGTTATATTAATTATTAAAGTTAGTGTATTTGATGTGAAGGTATTGACCAGCAAGATAGACTAGGAAGTATAATATGGATCCGGAAATGTAAACTCGGTTGCGTAAGAGGTCGTGCAACGCGGAACAAAACAACTGCTACGGAAGCAGCGGTTGTTTTGTTGGAGATGTCAACTGGGAGCTAGATAGGTTATAATGGATAATCCGAATCTAGAATCTGGGCCAGAGTGGTCGGGTGACCATTGAGTGAGAGGCTGTGAGTTTGGCCAGTTTTGTGTGGAACGAGAGGTTGAGAGAATTCAACAGAGGGGTTTCACAGATCAAAGTTTGGAACGTCTGGGAGAATTACCACGAGTCAAGCGAAGGCAGAACCAGGACGTATTGAAAACCGTACACTGAGTGAGCAAAACAAAGGATTTTGGTCTATTGTTAAAGTCATGTTGAATTAAGAGTTTTGGGGTTGATAACATAAACGTAACTCACTTGAGCTGCCAATATTGTACATCCAGTCTGACTTGTAAACTCAATACCTCGTATAGGAATTGTATTAGATATTATTGTTATCAGATAGAGTGTTAAAGAGAAGCATATTTACCGAGTTAAGACAATTGTTTGAATAAATATAAGATGAGCATTCTATAACTGAACCACCGATGCATTGTTATTGATCTGTTCCTTATTGTGGTAACTTGTTGTTTGAACCAGGGTGAAAAGGGCCTAAAAAGAGGTAACCCTAATACCTTGTAACGATAAGCGTTGCAAAAAATAAAAATATAAAAATAATATTAATAAGTTTACTAAAAAAATGAGGTTCGGTAAAAAGTTCTGAAATTAAAAAAAATGTTTTAAATCAAAATAAAAACGCTATATGTGGATTATCTAATAATTACTAATATCTCTCCATCACCTCCTTCACTTATTCACCTTAAAAAGAAAATCGTCGCTCATGTAATACTTAAAATCACTTATATACCTCCTAGGCCTATTGCCTTACTTCAATAATAAATCATCACCCACCTAAACTCTCCATAACATCTTTCTCCCAACTTCAACGTAGAACAATATTATATTTTTCACCTTACTTCAACTCACCTTACTCTTAAAACCTTAAAAATCACCTTCACTTGACTCCCATAATCTTAATAAAAAAAATAACAATCATAATATTCGCGATAATCCACATATAACCTCACTTATGCTCTGTTTGCATATATTTACTTGTAATTATTAATCACTGAAAAATATTTGTTAATTAATTTTATTTTCTTAGGGGTGGATACCTGGCTATTAAAGTAGTGGCTAAATGGACATTCGTGGCTATATAAAGAAATTCAAGGCATTGCAGCAAGACAACTATTATTTACTCAAACATGATTAAAAATGAATATTTACAGCAATTAAGAAACATAAACATAATGATACAAATATACAAACAAGTCAAAAAATTATTTACAGTTGTACAAAGTTTCGTGAACCATATCTTAAGTGATGACGCAATAGAAGTTAAAAGAAGTTAGTTTTTTAATAAAATGAAAAATTTTATATTTGCAGACTAAAAATATGTCCTATGGCCATTATTACTTACAGTTTCACTTATTATATTCGTCGCACTGTTCTTTACCTAGGATTTTTTTCGTCGATTACACAATTCACCTCTGAAGCCTATCTTGCATCATCCCGCCAAAGCACATGGAAAAGTTATGTATCGAAAAATACTCAATTTACTTGATCAATTTAATTCTCCATAACAACACCAACTTAAAAGTACATTTATTTTACTTTGGGACTAAATTTGTCACCCTGTTATAAGAAAAAACTACATTTTCTTGCACTTTTACTCGCCGACTTTGTGCAACTCGCACTAACTATATCGCCATCTTTGTAGAAGTTTTTTGCTTTTTTCTCTAGGTTCTGTCTCGTTCCACTGCTACCAGAACGTTCTGTCTCGTCCCGCTATTATTACAACGTTCTGTCGCGTTCCGTATCTTTTGATATCTGTGTTCTTTCACATACACAGGTTGATCCCCTCTCTCTCTTCTAATTGCTTCCATGATCACTATATATGCTACCATATTAAGATCTCGATACATATTGAATTGTGCTATGTCCTGTTATTATATATTTTTTTTTTTTATTATTTATTTATCGAACTGTTTATAATTTCAAATACCGCTTTATATTGTTCGCTTATAACGCACCACTCATTGAAACAAAGTTTCTGTACAATTTTCACCTTTTACACACGCTCATATATTAATATGTTTTTTAAGTCTGCTTCTATATTACCTACTTTTACAGTCTGCTTTTATGCTTTATTATTTGTTTATTAAAAAAAAATGATTCTACTGTAATTATTTTGCGTCATCAAGAAATGTATATATAAAAATTATAATGGTTAATATTATTTAAGTATTGCGTCATTTATTCATTTCGACCAAACCTCTGTGTCTTTAGTCATTATAGGAAACAGCTGACTTATTTCTTATTTTATATTTTCTCTGTGACATGGACGTTAGTGTTACAGATACCCCCTGTTCATGAAAGAAATTCAAGGAATTTGCTTTCATGAACACCAAAAACACCACAGTCCATGGAACAGAAATTTTTTTTTTTTTTTTTTTTTTTTTTAAATTTCAAAGAAATTTGGTCTTTACATTATTCAAAAAATTTCAAAATTACAAATCATCTAAAATTCCAATCATTGCTCTTATTTTTAAATACTTCATTTATCAATGTTTATTTATACTTAATTATTAGTTGCCACAAATTCAAAAATCCAAAAATTATAAATTCAAAAAATCAAAAAATCAAAAAACTCAAAAATTAACTCAAAACAATCAAACATTAAAATCAGATATCACAATTAAACAACATTAAAAAATTAAGTACACATCAAAATTAAGTTTCACAATTAAGTATTACAATCAACATTACTGAAAAATCAAATTACACATCATTATTAACTATCAGAATTATCAATCAAATTGTACATCATTGTAATCATTCAAGTATCAGAGTTTTCATTGTTCATCTCTCAACATGCCTTCAGGCTCAATATATCCTGCAAATTAACATTATACATCAATTGCAAATCAAAGTTCACTCATTAATCAAATTTTACACATTATAAATTACTTTGGCAACAAATAAAATTCACTTATTTTCATCCTTAACCTGTGGCAACTCTACACTCAATCACTCTTAGTTAACACATTTTAATTAATCATTCACACCACAAATCAAGTTCTTCACAATATTCAAAATTTACATTTACATTTACATACATTCATACCAGTTTAACATATCAAATTGTGAATAAGACCTTTAAAAATGGCAATAACCCCCTCTCAGACAACGTACATGGATACTTCCATGAGAGTGCAACTACCTGACAAATTGGAAAGAAGAAAAAATAAAATATTCAACGGCGTATATATATATACATACATATAAACAAGTTTGTGATGGTGTGCGTCAGCAAACACCATCCTTACTACTATGGAGGTTTATGACACCAGCAAACATACATCACTGATGTTCACCATGGTGAGTGAACATCAGCTACTTGGCCGTTTTTTAAAGGACGCCGTACCTTGACATCACCAGACATGACCCAACATTGCTATCTCTATGACCCGCAATGATGACGCGTTGGGCCATGCCTGGCTACAACACATAAACTTGGATTAAATTATCTATTAAGTCTTACATAATCATTTCTCATAATATAATCATATATAACATGCTAATCTATCTATGTTCTCATTAATTATCAACTAACACCTAATACAAGTACTACGGCGTAGCAAGGTTCGTTGAAACATAGAATTTTCGCAATTCCACCACATTATAGGTGCCTACCGCTTCTCCTGTCTCTATCTCCTCCAAAACATAAGCATTTTCCATCTTTCTTGCTCTTACTTTATATGGACCTCTATACAATAGAAAGAATTTCTTTATTTCTTTCTTAAGTTGCGACGATAAATAGTGATTTTTCACTAACACTAAATCTCCAACCTCATACACTATGGGTTTCACATTTTTATCATGTAATCTCTTACGCTGATCAGCCTTCAACCTAAGTTGCCTCCTTACTAACGCTAACCTTTCATCGTTATTCATTTCATTTTGATTTGGGCTTTCTACCAAATTCCTATATATCCTTGGACATTTCTTCTGATACATAATCTCATAGGGTGCAAAGTTCGTAGAGTCATGTATGGAATAGTTAATACACCTCTCTATGAATGACACATACTCAGGCCATCTATTATGCTGTTCATTCACATATATTCGAAACATTTTTCCTAACTCTCTCATGCATCTTTCGCTGGGATTGCTTTGTGGATGATATACAGATGTGTGTCTGATGTGAATGCCTTCCCATCCTAAAATATCATACCAAACATTTGACTGAAATTGACTGCCATGATCACTTAGAATGACATTCGGTCTCCCTACTTCTACCATGTAACACTGTGTTATTTTTTCTGCCAAAACTTTCGAGATTGCCCTCTTTATGGGATATAATTTAACAAATTTAGAAAAAACATCCAACACGACAAAAATGTATTTAACGCCTCCCCTCCCAACGGGCAACTCTCCAAACAAATCAACCGCGATTAAATCTAATGGTTTACTCGGTATTATATTTTTCATTAGTCCCTCTTGCTTTTGATTACTAATTTTGCTTTTTTGACAAAGTACACATCCCCTTAATTTATTTTTAATAATTTTCTCCATTTTCGGAAAACTAAATGTTTCTCTCAAGATACGGTAACACTTGCTGCTGCCAATGTGACCATACCTTTCATGACAGTCATCTATCACACTATCTAACATAACTAATGGTATACATATCTTATAACTATCTGAATCATTATACCTTCTAAACAATACATTCTTATAAATTATGAAATATTTCTTTAATTTACTATAATTTTGATCTCTGTCATTTAAAGTTTCTATTATCTGTTTATACTTAACATCGTTCAGTTGTTCAATTATTAATTTTTTAAACATTTTCTTAATTCTCTGATCATTAAATTTCCATTGTTTTTCTAATTTAGCATTATATACCTTTAGCACACCCTCTTCATTTTTTCTAACCATATCTTTATTACTTGTTCTTGATAAAACATCTGCAGCTATATTCTCTTTACCTGGGCAGTATTCTATATCTAAATTATATTCTTGAAGGTATAACATCCATCTAAGCAATCTTCCATGAGTCAACTTACAATTTTTTAGAAACATGAGCGCCTTATGATCTGATCTTACTATTGTTTTATTCCCTAAGATGTAGTTTCTGAATTTCTTACATCCAAACAGAATGCTCAACAGTTCTTTTTCTGTTATGGTGTATCTCAGCTCGAAGTCTTGCAAGCTTCTGCTGGCAAATGCTATCACCATCTTATCGCCATTCTGGTCTAATTGATACAATACAACTCCTAGAGCAATATCTGAAGCATCGGTGCTCATGTAAAAAGTCTCACTGAAGTTCGGGTGTTTCAGCATAACACATTTTAAAAACTCTTGTTTAATCTTGTTAAACACCTCCCTTTCTTTCTCTCTCCATACCCATTGTTTTTTAGTTTTACCATTATTTCCTAACAAATGTCGAAATTGTGCCGTTAACTCTGCATAGTTTTGTCTAAATTTTCTATAATAATTACACAGACCCAAAAAACTTTGTAACTGTTTTAAGTTCTTTGGTTCTGGAAATGACTGAATGACTCTAACTTTTTCTTCATCTGCCCTTATACCCAAATTTGAAATGTGATAACCCAAAAAATTAATCTCCCTTTTACAAAAACTAGATTTACTAAGCTTTACTGTAACATTGAACTGTCTTAATCTCTCAAAAAGTCTTGCCAAATGTTCAATGTGTTCATGAAACGTTCTTGACGCTATGCAGATGTCATCGACATAAATGATAGCAAAAGATTGGACTTCCGGTCCCATGACATGGCTTAACCCTTTCTTGAACACTGAGGTACTTATATTCAAACCAAACGGTAACCTTTTAAATTGTAAATTTCGCCCATTAAAAGTAAACGCTACATATTTTCTGGATTCTGCATCCAATTCTATTTGCCAAAACCCACTTACTAAATCAATACTACTAATGTAATTTACCCCCTCAAATCTTTGTAACAAGTCATCAATGTTCTCAGGTGCTTCCCTGTCAGGTACTATTAATTTATTTACTTGTCTTGCGTCGAGACATAACCTAACTGAGCCGTCCTTTTTTATGACGCATACTAAGGGATTTGAATAAGGACTGCTTGAACTTTCTAAAATGTCGTTTGCTATCATTTTCTCAATTTCGCAGTGCACCGCTTCTCTTTTCGAATGAGGCACTGCATATGACCTATTTATAAATGGTTCATTTGGTTTAATGTTTAACTTGGCCTTAAAATCCCTTATTTTTCCCGCTTTATCTGAAAAAATATCCCTATAATAATTCAAAACAGTGGCCAACTTACTTTGTTCTAATTCATTCCCCAAATTACTACTATCAATTACTTCCCTTAAATTTTGTTCCCACTCTAATTCCCGATCGTTTTCTAATATTTCCAAATTGTCCTTACTATACATTGCCTCATTATAAAAAGAATAAACCGTGTCCTCCATTTGTGACTCTATATTATTAAACATATTTGTTTCTTCAAAAACAACATAATTTTTATTTTTACATAATTTTAAACCACACACATACATTTCCTCTTTATCAATGAATTTTGTATCTACTTCAACGTTCTCATGTTTAAAATGTATCAATTTGTTTTCAAAATCTATTCTAGCTCTACAACTTTCCAAAAAATCGCACCCCATTATAAAATCTAAATTTAGCCCATTAATTACTAAAAAATTCATCAATAAAGTTTTATTGTTTATCTTAACCTCTAAGCATATTTGTTTTGAAATTCTCTTACTTCTAGTGCCAGTTACTCCAGTTATTAACAGATTTGACACTGGTAACTCCATAATTTTATTTTAGCTTAATTCTACCAATTCTTTGGAAATATTTTCACTTACTACAGTAACTTCTGAACCAGAGTCTACTATGCAAGAATATTTTTTATTAAAGACTTCTATCTCTATTTCTACTATGTCACCCTTAATAGGTTTAGATTT
>JAGFPH010009912.1:0-14711 GCA_018207615.1 Philaenus spumarius | reverse complement strand
CTTTCTTATCAGCACCTAGGGCCCTAGAGGAAGCTACATATTAAATTTCATTCCAATCTGTACGATGTTTTTTTTAGTAACTTTGATCCCCAACCCCCCTAAAATTTCGAATTTTTTAAAACCCTTTCTTAGTGAGCACCTATGGTCCTAGAGGAAGCTACATACCAAATTTCGTTCCAATCCGTTCAGTAGTTTTAGAGAAATCGCGATCAGTGAGTCAGTGGATTTGGCTTTTATATATATAGATAGAAGATAGATTCAGCAATTTTTTTAACAGATAAATCTCGACTTAGAAATGAACAAACCGTTTATATTAAAAGAAAACATTTGTGTAATTATAAACTTCAAATTTTGTTTATATCGTTAAATTAGTCTTTTAAATATAGACTACATCGACGAATCTAAACGACATTTGGTAAGTAGGCATACTTTCAATTAAATTACTGTTAATAATCACTGTTTATAACTATTGTATTTTATAATTTTTACGAGATTGTTACAAATTATTTCTCGTAAATTATTTAAATATTGTTCGAGCTTTTAAAAAGAATATCCTTTCAGAACAACACTAAGCAACTGTATAAAATATATCGCCACAGTGAGCTTTGCTGCAACGTGAGGTGAGAACACATTTTTACTTGGACAACGTATTTGGAAATTTCCACTATAAAGTGGTATGAGGTTATGATTAGTTCTTGTGTAGAAGCTGTACTTGATAATCCAACACTCAATTAGGTATTTTCAAAGCCTCGATGGCTATATTTGTTGTAGATCCGGCTCTATGTTATTATCCATTGCTATCATAATCACTTTGTTTATTGTCGACTTGTTTATCACAGAAAAGAGAAATCCTCAGCCTAAGCTAACGGTTTACCGGCACTCATTAGCTTTGCGAGTATAACGTAAACATTGACAGACAAATAGCATAGACGTGACAAATGTTGCATACATTAACCTATGAGATGGAATGTTAAATAGTAAAATATTTATGACAACAGATTTTTGTATTGCACCAAACAGAACTATTCTTACGCAATTTTTTTGTGAAGATGTTTTATAGGAAAATACAGACTTTGCCTTGTAGTATGTAAGGAATTCCTGTACAATGTTAACAAACTTTTGAAAAATGGTCGACCTTAAAAGCAAATAGTCCAAGAATTCGCGAAAATGAACGATTTAATAAAGGTAGAAACTCATGTCAATCTATAGTTTAATTGGCGCCAACAGAAATTAAATAATTCGACCACGCAGCTGAACCACTGACGTGAGTTGAGCAAATTTCCAAAATTAAGTTTATTTGCCTATGTTTTAGGGTTTCAACCAACAATTTGGGAAATAGGTCTTTTCACGACGGTGCTGAATAGCTGCAAAATGGTTCGCACGCCATTCCGCATATTGGGATTATCTTCAATACACAATGCATTGCGTGCTTCGCACGCCATTCCGCATATTGGGGGTATCTTCAATAGACAAAGCATTGCGTGCTTCGCACGCCATTTTGAATATTGGGGTTATCTTCAACTCACATAGCATTGCGTGCTTCGCACGCCAACCCCACGGTAGAATAAACCACATGGCTTTGAACCGGATACTTCTATGGTATTGTACGTTTTGATCGATTTTGGGGAAACCAAGCGAGCTATAAGATCGCGTAAAAAAAGTGCGAACACATATATACATAGGGATACATATATATATATATATATATATATATATATATATATATATATGATTTTTAATGTCACCCCAAAACGTGTTCTGGGGACCATGATCGGTGCTCATTTGCTATTCCCGACCTTGGGTCTTACTATAAAAGCCACTGCAATAGCTCATTTTTCCTATGGAAATTCGCTAATAAAGCAGATTAGAATTTACATTTTACTGGTGGTATGTAATTCAAGATAAATCATTGTTAATAGATAGTCTAAGTCCCTGGGTAAAAGAAATTCACCGAAATCTCGAACCGATTGTCGAAGAGGCACACGACAGAGATTGGCTCAAGTAAAATATTTCAAAGATGGAGGATTTTGTAACAGATAAAAAAACTTGAAGAGATTCGGTATTTCGAGAAGTAGAGAGAACAAAGAGAAGCCAGAAAGAATAAAATAATCCTGGCGTAAGAAAAAAAAGTAAAAGTTGTTGTAGGCTGTAACTTGGGAAAATAAAAGACAGTATACACCCTGATTCGTTTTGTGGTAGTTGTCTATGTTAAATACGGTAGATTTACTCAAGAGACATACTGATTGGCCGGTAAGTTGGTCACATTCGGATATAATAAAGCATGTACGGGGTCCCTTGGAATCTTACCGTCAAGTTTATTGACACAGCACTGGAAAGTAGTTTCAACATCAGGCGTTCGAGCTGAATAAGATCTGCTAAAGAAATCGAGAACAAGGATGACTCGCGGACCAGTGCTGATGTACGCGTAGACGGATTGGTGGGTGCTGACCAGAAAATAAAACAGGAAGAAATTGGAGAGACTACAGTCAGTGACCCTAGACAGCCATGGAACCTATAGTCAACTGGCATCCCTACCCTAGACGCATTTGTTAAAAAATGTGCCGCCAATGTTTTAGAGTGCCTATGACTACGGCTGTCAACACATATAATTTGCATAATTTCACAGCCATCGATTCTGAAAATGATATTTTGTGGATTTTGCATATTCCCTTTCTTCTTTTTGAAAGTTGACGGGGCTATAGACTAAGTCACTGAACCGATTTTGATAAAGGAAAGGCTTATTTTGTTATGAGTGCAGATAGTAGCCTACTCTTTATATTACTAAACAAGCAATTCTTGTATATAAATGTATTTCGGGATCTCGTTAACGGCTCTAACGATTTGGATGAAAATTTGCACATAGGGGTTTTGGACGTCAGGAATCGAATGCGCTAGGTCGTATGTCTGCAAAAATGCGCTAAGTAGCTCTTTTCGCCTATGTAAACTCTGAACTTCTTTTATATACCACCTTTGAAGTCACTAAGTAGACATACCCGCAATATAGTATGGAAGATCCGATTTAGTCATTAAACAACTGAGTGTATTTAAAAATATATACGTAGTAATAGATCAACTGTAAAAACTTACTATAATACAGCAGATATTATATTCTAATAAAATGTTAAACTATTGCGCTTATGTTTTTTATTTAAATAAACAGTTCATATGTATGTAAGATTGAAAAATATTCATATTTATTCAGTATGTGATTCGTATTTACATAAATTGTCGCACAGGTAATTTAACAAATGTAGGAACAGCGTTGTCCCCCAAAAAGTAATAGGCCTACTGACACTATGTAATTGTACTGGATGTGACTAGTGTTGGTTTTTACGGATCTATATTAGTATCTACTTATATAAAGCTAGGCGGTAACACTGATTCACTGACATTAATATTATGATAGCACTTCCCGTAATCGTACCCTCTCAAACTTATACTTGAATTAAAGCTCTCGACGAGAAACTTTTGGGGAAAATTGCCAGAATTTAACATTTTTTAATTTTGAAAGCACCTTTTGGGCGGGATATATTTTTTCGATTTTTAAATGTTTTCACTTTGAGCGCGTTTTGTAAGAAAACGGTAAGAGATGTAAAACAATGTTAAATACAAAAGTTGTAGAAAATTAAATTTCAAACTAACGATTTTCCGTCAGATTCAAGATTCAATCATCCATTTAGCCACTATTCATCCGAGAAGGGAGGCTCCGCCCAACGTCTTTAAAGCTAGACGAATTCACTGATATAAACTATGAGGCACTTCCCGTAGGCTAATCGTATCCCCTCGACCTTATACTTGAATTAAAGCTCTCGACGAGAAACTTTTGGAAAAATTGCCAGAATTTAACTTTTTTAAATTTTGAAAGCACCTTTTGGGCGGAAAAGATTTTTTCATTTTTCCATTTTGATCGCGTTTTGTAAGAAAACGGTAAGCGATAGCAAAAAATGTTAAATACAAAAGTTGTAGAAAATTTAATTTCAAACTAACGATTTTCCGTCAGATTCAAGATCCAATCATCCGTTTAGCCGCTATTCACTCGAGAAGGAGCTCCGGCACACAATCCTTCAAATTACCCATGTTAATCTTATGGAGATAATGTTTAATGAGTTTGAGTCAGCAGCCAAATAAAACAGCTGATTTATGCTCGGTCACCTATGTACAAACGAGCCAAAGATTAACGAGAGCGAATTTTCCAACTGCGAGCGAAGCGAAGCAGCCATCTGAAGCCGAAGGCCAAGGCGGGGTTGGGACGCGAAGCGTCCAGGGGCAGAGCCCCTAGTTACTCTATAAAAATTGAAAACAAGTTTACATTATGCTAAAACTGAAATAGGCGTTCCAACTACTACGTCCCGTTACGATAGTGTTTACTATAGGCCTAATACAGCCCTACTATACAAAACATGATCGAGTATTATGAGTTGTTTATAGGCCTAAATCAACATTAGCATTACTCTGAAACATTAAACATTTTTTTTTTCATATGAGATTTTTTTCGTGGTACGAATAAAAGATGGCTAACTGATTCAAAAGGTTTATAATCTGTATGCCACTACCCAAAGAAAGCATCAAATTTATTTATATTTTCAATTTTAAGAAGTTCACATTATTTAAAAAAACTACTTTCATGTAATAAGACCTCCGCCAAAAGAAAGTTATAGGGCATTTATAAACAATATTTCCAACACCCTTTTCTAATGCTGAAGACTTCCGTTGTCGCATATTTTGTAATATACGTTTGAATGTAGGCCTAGTTCAACTAATCACATCAACTGCTTGGTGAGTCAAATATTTGAATTGGAGAAAGTTGTATTCATGTAAAATTATATAGGCCTAGACCTAAACTACTGGTAAATGAGTTTTTAATTTCCCCCAAATTGTTATAAACTACATCAAGGGACCAAAGTGATGTAATTATCGTAATGTATCGTTAGCCCTATTTACAAACTCATTTAGCTTAGGTAAACAGTTAAGAGGCTTTCTTCTTGTATAGGTTCAAAAATATTTTTAAAATACTGTAGGTTATGTTAGGCCTAATTATTTGATACGTGTTTATAAATTAAAATTACGCAATACGCTTATAAATTATATTTAGCGTATGACTTGCATCTAATCATAACATAGATTGTTTACATCAGCAAGATAAAAACCAAAACAAGACAAATAAAAAATCAAGGAGGACTAATCTAATTCGCCAGACTAAAGAAACAATTAAAACTAATAATTTACAAAAATTTGAAGTGCGTAAAGTTTACGGTTCTATTAAGTTTTATGTGTCCTCGCTATGTTTTTGTCAGTTGTGTAAATTATAGGCCTACATCATAACGACAGAACACTGACGACAGTGAAATGTGGACAATGCTTCATCAGTGGTTTTAATTTATTGAGTTGTTAACTAAATTTTAACTGGTCTACCTTCATGTTCATAATTCATACTTAGGCCGAGTAACAATTTTATTAGTTTTTAATTATAATATTTTGAAACAAGATTTCATGGAATTTAGTTTACAATATCCGTAATACCTATTTGTAGTAATTGCATTTACTTAGTGGCTAATTGTTTTAACTTATCATTTTAATTACCGTACTAATACGCTATCAATATTAGATAATAGATTATTACAACCTTGAAAAATTATCAACAATTCGTGCTACATCTATTTTAAAATATCAAACAGACAAATCAATAAATATGATTAGTAATAATTTTTTAAAATTCTATACCTTTTGAATGAGTAAAGGCGTCCCGAAATCCTTTCCTCCTTGCAATCTGAAACCCCAAGGAGCTGCGTCGGTCCTGGAAAGACGCACATTCATTAGGCTTGCCATCGCACACTGCTCACTTGTCAAAGAAAATTACAAGAACTCTAATCTAAAGGGATTCCAATTCGTTACTGTGATATTCAACTCAGTAAAGATTCGAGATGTGTTTTTGTCGAAGGTCGTAATACGACTAGGTTGTCCGATTTTAGCTCACTTTAACCTCAACGCTTGCTATTTTTGAATTTGGATCTCCGAGAACGCTTTGATTGCCCGCTGCGCACTGGTTACAAACTACCTTCTGCGCATATCTTTTTACCACTATCAACATGATGTCATGGTACTTCACTATATCGTAATCGATTACAATGCACAGAAGTCGAAACGTCTTTGTAAATATCGATAGTTGCATCGAAGAGTCTTTTTTATGGTTATTTATGTATTTGAATTCATACTAAAAATTCGTTTTGTATTTTATACTTTAAACAGTTTATATAAATTAATAAATACATATTGCACCGTATTATAATACTAATTTATTGCTCCATTTTTAGTAATACTATGCCACATCATCTCTAACACAGTAACTAAAAATGTTTTAATTTTCCATTTGTATTTTTAGAAGTGAAAATATTTTAAATATATTTTAATTTAGAATAATACTATATTGTTAGGTTTATACTGAAAAATAATGTTCATAATCTTCCAAATTAACACAGTATTTCCAAAAATTAAGATGTTCTGTAGAACAGCTGATATTTTTCCATCTGACAGTGACAGTACGTCTATGGTCTATTGAGTTTACTGTTAAACGTCATTATACAACCTAACCTTAAATGTATTATCATGTGTTTACAAATATACAGTTGTTTCAAAGAATTTTGTTGATATTGTAGTCACTTACTTTCTGTATTAATTAAATTTGGTTTTAGTATGGCAGATGAAAATTCAGACGAAGGCGGTATAACCGATTCGCCTAAGAAAGGTAGGAAACAAAAATTTTGTTAGTAGGCCTACCTATTCTTTTAAAATTTTATATTCTCAGGACGCTTGTGACTTGGTTTATGGCAATTTTAAAAATTAAAATTGGTCCAGTGCAATTTTAGTCTCACTACCTAATATATGACTTGCAATAAGCATTATAAATTATAATTGAAAAATTATGTTTAGCCTAGGCCTACATTGTAGGGTATACTCTATATAATATACAATGCCCATTAAAGGTCTTAAAAAATATTTGTAAATGTATAAGTGATGTACAAAATCTTCAGAAATCATATATTTTACTTAAAGTACTTGGTATAATATATAGTTTACGCAAGCTGATTCAGAGTAAGTTTACTTTATGAACGAATGAACGTACATCTTTATTGAGATTGGAAACGGTGGCTGTATAGACTAAACTGTTGTAAATGGGTGGTTCATGCAAATTGGATGTAGTAATAACGAATTAAACAAAGTAGATTCACCCATTATTAATTAACAAGTTCACGGCATAAGTTTACAATACGCCTCTCGTAGATATCATCGCAAATTGGGAAACCTTTTTTAGGAAAATGAGTATTGCTGCCAACCTAAGCACATTCTTAAATAAGTTGTAATAATTTTTGAGAATATTGTTTACAAAAGTTAACTCGGCGTAAATTTACCATACGACCTTCACCTAATATTTTTGCAGACGACAACCTTATTTTACATTCTACTGTTAAATGTTGAATACAGGTAAATATACTGTGACTAAAGACTATAAGTCAGAACTTCAGGCTATTTTGTTTTTTTTTATTCTTGCATTTCTGTTGGCGCAGGGATCGTATAGTAAATTTGCGGTGTTAGTGTCTTGTGTCAGTAAAACATAAATAGCCAACCTGTACTAATTTTTCTCATAATAGAAAATTCTTTATAGTACAGTTGATTACCTACAGAGTTTTAACTTATGTAAATAAATAATTTATAGGGCCAAGTTCAAAACAAATCCTATAGAATTCAGTTAAAGTTTAACTGAATGTAAAATTAAAGCTTGTGAATTAAATTTTGTTTGCAATAAAAGCAGATAAGCGAAACTGTTTGTACAATTTAGGCAGGGGATGAAACTATGTGCAATTGAAGCAGGCGAGTAAAATTGAACAAGCAATAGGCCTATTACATATTTAGGCAGAGTAATAAAGGTGCTTGTGTATATATATATAAGCACCTGGGCGACTGAACATCGCTCAGTATTTTTTTTAAATTGTTTTTTTCAGGAAAATGTATGTAAATACGAATTAGCCTACATACTGAATAAATATGAATATTTTTCGATCTTACGTAGGGTACATATGGACTGTTTATTTAAATATAAAAAAACAATAGTGCAATTAATTAGTTTATCATTTTATTAGAATATAACATCTGCTGTATTATAGTAATTATTTTATAGTTAATCTATTACTACGTACATATTTGAATGCAGTCAGTTTTAACATGACTAAATCGGACCTAACCAAATACTTCCTTCCATACTTGGCTATATTGCGGGTAAAACATCTGGATTGTACTGTACCTATAATGATCACCTACTTAGTGACTTCAAAGGTGGTATCCTAAAAGAAGTTCAGAGTTTACGTAGGGGAAAAGAGCTACTTAGCGCATTTTTGCAGACATAAGACCTAGCGCATTGATTCCTGATGTCAAAACCCCTATATGCAAATTTTCATCCAAATCGTTAGAGCCGTTAGCGAGATCTCCAAAATAAATTTATATACAAATATATAATAATTGCTCGTTTAATAAGATTAGATATAATATATATCCTATTACAATTTGGAAATACAATTAATTAGTAGTAAGAAGTAGCTACATGTTGAATGAGTCTTGGAAGATTGTTACCAAATGTTCAAGGATGATGGCCTGATATAGTATGATGGCTTGGTTGTATGGTTTACGATAGCTAAAAACATAAATTTGTTTTTGAGGGAAGGTTGAACTTATTTCTAAGTATAGAATAACCTGAAACATATAATAATAACATAATAAAAACTATAATAATATCACAATAGTAAGAAACATTAATTTTTCTGTTAAATATAGGTCCTACATTATCAACTAGTACAAGCAGTTTTGAGGCACTCGACCCACATGATCCTAATCTGAGTCGACTAGCGACAACAATGTTTCAAAAAACTGCAGATTATCTCCTTGGAGAACTTACAGTTACACAGGTAAAATTATTAACTTCATTAGAGACTCGATTATTAAACTAGCTTAACTTTTGCATAAATGTACCCGAAAACTATGATCCATTTTCAAAATGAAAATACTCAAGAAATGAGCTATTCAAAACAATTAGTTTAAATAACATTATTGGTAACATATTTCAGTTATCTCAGTTGTGGTGAGTTGGAGATATAATAAGAAAATTTTGTGAAATCACAAAACCTTCCGTTACTAACATTCGCGTAAGGCTACAAGCTCACCAAAAGTCTTGATCTGTTTTGAATTCTTCCCGCTATTTAGCAGCACTTCCCAGCTCCGATTATTCCCTCTAAAAAATTTAAAAACAAAATTGACGGTATTGCCCCCTGCACGGTATTACCCCGCTTTTCCCTATACAACAGTACTGAAATTAAAGGAAGCAGAAAATTTTAGTTTGTAACTTATGGTTACAAAAAATAAAAAAAAAATAATAAAAATATATAATATATAATATAAGACTGTTAAAAAAAAATAGGGTTCGTTAAAAGTTTCAAAAATAAAAAAAAATGTTCAAATCAAAAATAAAATGTTATATGTGGATTATTCAATAATCATTAACACCTCTCCTTCACTTCTCTTATTCATTCACCTTAATACATCAGAAGTCGTCGTTCATAAAATACCTTAATACATCAAAAAACACCTCTTAGGCCTATTGCCTTACCTCCATAATCAAAAAACACCTCTTAGGCCTTTAATCACCATTTACTAAAACTCACCACATCATATCTCTCCCTTAACTCCAACGTAGAATTACACCCTATGCTCCACCTTACTTTAATTCACCTTACTTACAAAAACCTTGATACCACCTTCATTTAACTCAAAAAATAATAATAATCATTTTTTTTTTTTTTTTTGCTTTCCATGCCACTTTGTGCCTTTCGGCTAACGAGCATGTTTTTTTTGGGCTCTTAATATTTTATGGTCCCCCGCGGGATTTGAACCCGGGACGTCTTGCTTATGAGGCAAGTACCATAGCGGTTGAGCTATGACAGAGGACAATAATAATCATAATATTTATAATAATCCACATATAACTTCATTTATGCTCTATTAGCATCTGTCTATCCATAATTATTAATTATTGTGAAATATTTATTGAATTAGTTTAACTTTCTCAGGGGTGAATACCTGGCTGCTAAAGTACAAGCTAATTGGATATACGTGGCTGAATAAAGAAATTCAAGACATAGTGGCAAGACAACTATACGTTTACTCTGACATAATTAAAGAATGATTATTTACAACAAGATATATCAACATTACAAAAATAATTAAACAAACAAATCAATTAATTATATACAATTTATACAATGTATTCTCAACCCTAGTCTAGCCTATGACGCAATAAGTAAAAAGTTTAAGTTAAGTTATTTCTCAAAAATTGTAAAATTTCAAAAATGCAGACTTCTAAAGTTAAAAATAATGGCCATATTTACTCACGATACCAGTTGTTTTTGTATTTGTACCTAGGATTTCACTGACTCTACTCGATATAGTTAACTCACTTTCATTTCATTAACGCGTTCGTCCGATCACATGGCGACTTTTTATAACTTCACTTTTTAAGAAAAGTACACAATAGATTTCATTTTTTAAGTTTCCACCAACTCTGAAGCACCTCTACTCCATTTCAATACAACATTCATTGCGATTTTTAAGGAAAATATCACATTTTTCAACGAATTTTCCACCACCTGGATCCAGCTACGTATACAGTTCACTACGCCATCTTGAGTTCTTTTTCTTTCC
Source organism: Philaenus spumarius (assembly GCA_018207615.1). NCBI lineage: Eukaryota > Metazoa > Arthropoda > Insecta > Hemiptera > Aphrophoridae > Philaenus > Philaenus spumarius. The sequence continues at coordinate 3,968 of JAGFPH010009912.1, read as the reverse complement.
AGAACGTTCTCCAACGTTCTCTCACGTTCTGTTCCGTGCAGTTTGTCACGTACGCATCGCGCACCAAGCCTTCCGTATCTCGATACATATGCTGATATTGTGACGTGCCTTGTTATATACGCTGACTTGTTATACATGTGTTTGTTTTTTAACTGTTTTTTAATTGTTTTTGTATTGTTAAACTGTTTATAATTTAATCATTGCTTGTCCTTATTAACTGTTTCTTTTCACCGTTCGCCTCAACCGCACTACTCGTTGAAAAAAAATCTCTTATATAGTTCTCACACGTTACATACGTTTATACATTAATATATTTTTTTAAGTCTGCTTTTATTTTACCTACTTTTATAGTCTGCTTATTCTTTATTCTTTATTTATTAAAAGTGATTCTACTGTAACTATTTTGCGTCATAAAGGAATTTATATATATGCAAAAATTATAAATGTTTATTATTATTATTGCGTCATTTTATTTATTTAGACCAAACCTCTGTGCTTTAGACACTATGGGAAACTGCTGACTTATTTTTCATCGTATAGCATTTCTGTTACATGACTGTCAGTGTTACAAGTTGAAAAGCAGACCATTAGAGGTAATATAGTAGGAAACATTTCTAATTATCCATACTTTATCATTTTATCTTTTTTACTGAAAAGATTTATTGCAATTTTTGCTTCATCAATTTATTCAATATATGTCATTGCAGACTTGAAATAAAATTGTAAGAAAATATTTATTGATTTTTTTTTGTTCAGCTTAAACATAGTGAGATAATATGTTATTAAATGAGATAAGTGTTCTTTTATTATATCATTTTTGAATGGCTTTGTTAAAGGACTATATTGGTATATAGTGCAAGAATTATATTATAAGTCGCACAGTTGCTATTGCAAGTAGAGCAACGGACCGAGTAGAACTGAGTGGGGATGGAGGTATTAAATAGATGGGAAAAGGTTCTTTGGTGAGTAAGGAGTCTCGGGAGATAGGGACCTTCATTGTGAAGACATCGGCGAGGGCTTTAAGACGAGATGCTTTTTTCCGTGGACGGTGCTGACCTAAGTGGATGTCGAGGCAAGAGGACTGATCTGACCGACAAGAGCCACCAATGCAGAATAAGGTGAAGGCACGATTTGTGAATATTGGGGAACGATTATTTTACGTTTGGGTTAAAGTAGAATCAGTTTTTCTTGGTTAATGTATATTGGGGATATTGTTTACTTGAGAAAGATTCGTATTTGGGAAATTTGAGGAGTAGAGTCATTTGAACTTAGTGGGGATGCGGAATACTACCCCCCGGAAAACTACCCCCCCAGGTGAAAAGTGACGTCACGAAATCTGCCAACTAACCAATATGGGAGCCGTGTCGGCGACTGGAATACTACCCCTCCCCTAGCAAAAGCGGGTCGCCGGAATACTACCCCCCCGGAAAACTACCCCCCCCCCCCCAAGCAGGTTCCTACAATTATACTGTTATCGGCAACATACTGTGACTAAACAGTTGAGGTTAGTCCTCTAGTTTTTTTTTATTCTAATTATATCGAAACTTGAGTGTGCGTGACTGGAAAACTGCCCCCCCGATCTCTGACGTCAAAATGACGTAGGAACCTGCTTGGGGGGGTAGTTTGCCGGGGGGTAGTATTCCGGCGACCCAACTTAGTTAGGGTGGGCTAGTGAAGACAAAGTTTACTAAGAACTACTGTGAATCATACGCAGAGTCGCCCGTTCTATACGTGATGTTCGTTTTCCTCATTGGTTCAAATTCTAAACGTCAGCCATTGTAAGGTGGCGCTTCACTATAAGATTTAGACTAAGGTTGGTTGTTATTGAATAGATTGATAGGTCTCTTGTGTTAAATGTATTTATACCATTTAAATAAAAGATATATTTATGTATCCTTGGTGTCTTTAATTTAAATATATGTGTTTGTAATCCTCTCACTGTAAAATAATTTGGCCCAAGGGAGTTCCCCCCAAAAAGATCCTTACTTACATAATAAATAGCATACCTCATATTCTGTACCTATTTTCTCACTTGTTGTTATGAATCACTACATCTACCCAGCAAGTATCTTTTTTAAATTTTTTAGTCATAGGTTGTAGAGGATGTTTCATCCTATTTATTTTATCAATATTTTATAGGTTTGGTTAACGAGGGAAACTATTTCTTCTTGATTTAAGATGATTAGTTATTTTAGATATACAGTTGAACTTGGTTATAGCCAGGGCCGGATTTAGCATGGGGCAAAGTGGGCCCGTGCCCATAGCGGCAAATTTTTAGGAGCGGCAAAACGGCAAAAAAAAACTGGAATTTGGGAAATATTACAGTAGGCCTACTATGTTTTAGAAAATAACTAAAACTCCATTCCGGTTTTACAACAGAATGCGTATGAGCGTCTGACATAGATGTAGTCATGAAGGAGCTAATGCCAAGTTATTCGTTTGACTCAAACTAAATGTACGCCTGTACACTGACGTGTTTGTGAGTGTGTGTGAGAGAGAGATGCGGCCGCTGCTTCATGCATCCTCGGCTTCGTTCGGCGGCGAATCAATAAATTTCGTGCCTTCAACTAACACCAAGAAGAAAGGCGAGAAATCACAGTTTTCTGTTTTGTCATTCGTTCATTTCAGTCTTATTGTTGTTTGCGTTTCAATGTACAATGTAACTGATTTACTGTACTTTTGTTTTTAAAGATTTTTAAACGTAGTAGCCTATAGTAGTGTAGTGTAGTGTGTTTGAAAGAAAAGTGTTTTCAAACAACATGGATGGACGTAATTGTTTAAACTGTATAATAAACTTGAAATATGTGATTTGAAATTGATGCGTCTTTTATTATTTTGCAAAACCACTTCTGAATTTCACCTTGTAAAAATTACGTAATAACGTAACTAAATTTGTAAAAATTAACTGGGTGTGCTTAAGACCACACGTTGGAAGTGATAACTTCTATGACTACGGGGATTTTTAACTCGGTAAATGTGTACAATTATAAGGATTATAAAACTGTAGGCCTATTTGTTCAAATTGTTTATTTATATCCGTTATTATATATTTAAAGAAAGGTAAAAATATTATCTTTTAGTTACCTTTTATTTCATATTGATAGATCAAATGATTTAGAAGTTGTTAATATTACAGTAAAGAAATTAATAATCAAATATGTTATACAAAGATGTACGAATGTTTGCGAAGTTGAACAGTAGGTATCCTTCTTTAAATTTGTATAAACGAATATATTGATGATCAAAGGTTAGTTTTATATACAGTTTATAACACCAAAGCAAATCTTATAACGTGTAGAAGCCCATATAACTTATAGTTATAGAAGCCTACATTAGTTGTATAACTAATATATAAGAAAATTAACATCACAAGAAATTTTAATGGTTGAAGTTGTAAACATAACCCCAAAATATAATCTACGCTGGGTTTTGTTTAAGAATTACAGATGATGGGCGAAATCAGCTGTTATATTATATTAACTAATTCTTATGTGTTAATTTGATTCCTATGCTAATAAATGTAAATAATGTATTAATAATATTCCCTCTCCACGATCTGACTTGTGTCTAAACAAAAGCGTGACGCGAGATCTCGCGAGAAATCTGGTGTGACGCGAGATCTCGCGGGAAATCTGGCGTGATGCAAGATCTCGCGAGAAATCTGGCGTGACGCGAGATTTCGAAAACATAGCCAAGTCGAAAGTGCCCAACGGGCCAATAGAAGTTATCACTTCAAAAGTAAAATTAGATTTAGCCCTCTCACCTCCTGTTGGTGTAATCATGCAGAAATATTAATACAAATTGAGTATAATATTTCTCTAAAGATGAAACCTTTATTTGTTTGTAATTCAAACTACATATATTATATTTTGTTTTAATAAAGCTTTATAAAATCTCATTAACTCATTAGTAATATAAAACAATGTTTTACTACTAATTAAATAAACCTGAGCAAATTAGGAGAAAGA
>JAGFPH010009911.1:25825-40584 GCA_018207615.1 Philaenus spumarius | reverse complement strand
TTAGGTTAGGTTAGGTTAGGTTAGGTTAGGTTAGGTTAGGTTAGGTTGGGTTTATTAACTTCGTGCTATGTTAATAACAGTTATTTTTAAAGGATTCTTGATACTAGAAACTATTAAATGCAATATTGATTGGAAATAAAACGCTCCTGTTGCAATATTTTTTTGTCTCGATGCTGAGCTATCACTTCTTTGACTTCTTGAGGCCGATTGAAAACAATGGTTATTACTCACAGCCTTAGCCGTTTTTCCCTGACTTATGTTTGAAATATAAGTAATGTGCAGGAATATCATCGAGGGATAACCGCGGGAGTATAATTCCCGTTTTTCCCTCACTTGTAACCGCTACCTGACCGAACCATTGTGGCAGTTCGTGTGTTTCTTATCTTGCGAAATGACCCTTTCTAATCCCCTCTAATGACTGTGGCAGTTCGTGCGTTTCAGATGAACCCAAAATTGGTGGCAGTTCGAGTGCAGCCGTTTTACTAATTACTGTCCTAGGCTATTATATACTTCGTTTTATTCAAAATAGTGTAATCAATGACCAAATAAGACAGATACAGAAGTTAGAATGCATACTTGTATTTCAAATGGTAAACTGTTATAGAGTTTTCAAAATAATATAGATAAGGTGTTGGCAATGAATTAATTGGTTTCCGTCATTCGTTATAATAAACAACCAACCATTTCAAACCATTTCACAGCATTTATTATGGTAAAAATATCGGTGAATTTGTAATTAGTTTTTCAAAAAGCATTGATCAATCATTTTTTAAACAAATTTCATTAACTTCATGTATCATGTAAATACATCAAAATATTTCTTAACAATTCAGTAAAGGTGACAACTTTAACACACTATATGATATTATTTCCGACTAAATAAAAATACTTACACTATAAACTTTGTATCACCTACAGGAAGTGTAGACTTACCTTTCAATGCGATATTTGTATTATTAAACCGTAAGAATTTTATCGAAATTACTCAAATAAATATTTATTCATATAAGGTATAAGTTTGCCTTTATCCTATTTTGTAATACAGGTTGCTCCTTAACAATATTATTCTATTTGAAGTTGTATTTTTAACACGTTTTTATTAGTTCGGTTTCCATCATGTCTGTCTGTCCGGATGGAACTTTGCAATCGAGTTTAAACTAACTTCCCGATGAGCTAGAGACTTGAAATTTTAAATATAGGTCAGTACTGGATGACAATACAATATTCAATCGCAGTTCGGTTTCCGTGAAGCTCAATTAATGTAAAACACAATATTTACATTATTAAAAAAACATTTTCAAAGTTTTGTCCGGATAAACCAACTTTTCGGATAAACGAATTTCAAATAAACGAGGTTTTAGTATATATACAATCGATTGGAACCTTATTTCACCCGGGCATAAAACTAAAAATAAAAAACAAAATAATTAATTAAATTTAAAAAAATTTAACATACCACGTTTTTATAAAATGATTTTCCGTGGGCAATTCTAAAATTTGGAGGGCGAATTTTTAGTGGCTATGGAGATATTTATAAGACTTTAAGATTTTTAAAAACGTGGAGCGCAGCCAGTAGATAGTTACTTCGCTTTACTTGGAACACTTATTAATATCACTTGTACAGGGTGTTTCAGGAGGACGGATAATACTTCAGGAACTGATTATATACAGCTAAAAATAAGACAAAAAGTTCATATAAACATTGGCCCGGAAAAGCTTCGTTATCCAGAAATCAGGCATTTTGTTTTTGTTTTTACAAAATAATTCATATCTAGAGAAATGTTTGACCGATTTAGTTCAACCTTTACACGAATTTTAACCTAATAATCACGGTATATAGAATACTAACGGTAGGGTTCTCGAGTGAATACGCAGTAACTCGTGACGTCATTGGTGCCCAATTTCTCATAAGCTCCATAAGCTTCTCATGGAGTCTTATGTAAAAACTGAATAACTTTAAAAATATTCAACCGATTTTAATATAATTTGAACCACACATAGAAAACATATATCTATAATAATAATTTTTAAAAATCATATTGTTACAACACATTTTAATAACTTTACTGATTAGCCCTATAAAAATTTCTATTTCAACAACTATTCGACAAATGGTGAATAAATTTTTTTTATTTTGTATTATTTGCCTTTTTTTAATTTGGTATTGGATTATGAATATAATAAGTTATAGAGAATTTTATTGTGAATCCAAATCTTTTTTAATATTCAAAATCGAATATATATTTAGCAAAAGATATGTACATTTAAAAAATGTATTATAAAATTTTGTTTACAAAGTATATACGTTTTCGATACTAAAAATGTAATAATAATTTATAAATAAAGTAATTTATCGTATCTTGATGATTTTTTTCACAGAATGTGTATAATAATATACTCTGTTAATATGACTGCAATCGATAATAAACAGCTAATTTTCATTTCTCTTACCAGTGGGCACCGATGACGTCAAGAGTAGATGCGCGTGAACCCTACCAGTATTCTATATACCGTGCTAATAATGATCTATTTTAATAAAAAAGCGATTATATCCAATAATGTTTTTAAAAATGGAAGCGTTTGGATAGTTAAAAACCTAAATTACTCAAAAATCATTTTTACAAAAAAATTAAGACATCTTTTTTGTAGCATTTTGATTCTATATCGATGGTGTAACCGGCAAAACAATCGGATGAAGTTTAATACTTAAGTTATGTGTAGCAATTGATTTGTTCAACCGGGCATTATCCCAACATAGTAAATACAACAATATTGATGTACATATGCTGTTAATGCATATAATTTAACTATTACCCTTAATCCAATTGTTTAAAAAGTGTGGGGCGCAGGCAATCCATAATAGTTAAGGAGGAGTAAATAAATTACATTGCAATGAATCCCATTTCCAATGCACTGAAATTGGTTGTGAATTTTATCCGGATTATCTACTTCTAGTATCTATTGACTGCGATCTCTATAGCCACTAAAAATTCGCCCTCCAAATTTTAGAAGGGCTCACGGAAAATTATTTTATACTTTTTAGTTCGTTTTAAAAACGTGGTGTATTAAAATTAGTTTTTTTATTTAATTAATTATTACAACTAATTATATTCTTTAAAAAAATTCCTGAAATTGCATAGATAAGCTTATTATTATATGTGCCTATCCAATTACAATAATCAGTCCATTTACACACACCATTGTACTCCAGATCTATATTTCCAATTAAAATTGGTTTTTAAACTCATATTTGAGAGAAACTTGGAGTAATATTATTTACAGGAACACGTTTCACTGTTTGCAAAAAAAGCGTTGCTATGAATAGCAACAGTGTCAGTCAGATAAATGTATGCCATAAAAGCTTTGTGATGAGCGTTTGCAGCTAGATTGGTTTTAAATGAATACTAAACGTATTCTACTTTATTGTGATGCTACTGCTGGATTGTAATTACAATTTAATCCTTTGTTGGGTGAAAGATTTAATTTGTATTCGCTAAAGTATTAGATGTCAACGTTCTGAAAATTGTTTAATACTCAAGTTGATTATTATGATTGGTTGTGTAACCATTAATAGGTAAAACCACTCATTCAAATTTACAATAAATGATTTTATTTATTATACGACACAATTTTTTAAACTTTGCACTGCACTATCAAAATTTAGTTCTGTTTCAACTTCTTCGAATGATAATAAACATAGAATAAGATGTCAATTTGTTTTATTTATAAACCATTTTGAATTCTATAATAACAACAAGAATCACGATATTTAACTGACAGTAGTTCCAGATATCTCAATACTAATCACGAAAGATAACTGACATTATTTCCAGATATCTCAATACTAATCACGAAAGATAACTGACAGTACTTCCATATATCTCAATACTAATCACGAAAGATAACTGACAGTATTTCCAGATGACTCAATACTAATCACGAAAGCTAACTGCCAGTACTTCCAGATATCTCAATACTAATCACGAAAGATAACTGTCAGTACTTCCAGATATCTCAATAGTAATCACGAAAGATAACTGACAGTACTTCCAGATGACTCAATAATAATCACGAAAGATAACTGACAGTACTTCCATATACCTCAATACTAATCACGAAAGATAACTGACAGTACTTCCAGATATCTCAATACTAATAACGAAAGATAACTGACAGTACTTCCAGATTTCTCAATACTAATCACGAAAGATAACTGACAGTACTTAAAGATATCTCAATACTAATCACGAAATATAACTGACAGTACTTCCAGATATCTCAATACTAATCACGAAAGCTAACTGACAGTACTTCCAGATATCTCAATACTAATCACGAAAGCTAACTTACAGTACTTCCAGATATCTCAATAGTAATCACGAAAGATAACTGACAGTACTTCCAGATATCTCAATACTAATCACGAAAGATAACTGAAAGTACTTCCAGATATCTCAATACTAATCACGAAAGCTAACTTACAGTACTTCCAGATATCTCAATACTAATCACGAAAGATAACTGACAGTACTTCCAGATATCTCAATACTAATCACGAAAGCTAACTGACAGTGTTGCTAGATCTATACGAACAATAATGTTTATAAGAAAAATCTATTTAATTCCTGAAAATACTTACTTTTTCATCAGAAAAATGTCGTTTGCTGTAGTGTTGGAGTTAATGTGTTGGTCTTAAAGTCGTACACTTAAGATTTTACTGTATGATCGCCTGTTATTTTAAATACGAAGAACAAAAATCCTAACAAATTTATTTGACCACATAGGCCTACAGTAAATATCTTCATATAACCTTAATAGATATTCATTTTTCATACTAAAAATTCAGTTCACTATTGTTTTCCTTTGATATTAGGATATGTTTACCTTATCTTTTCAGTCGAAGGTTTAGTTACACTATTATAGCAAATTCATTCTAGTCGAATTTATAACCAACTTATTCTTTTAAAAAAGGTTAATATTTTTGTAACGTTTTATCATATTTGTATGATTCGTTGTGTATGAAATAAAGTAAGTTTTTAAAAGGTGTATAAAGTTTAAAATATTGAGAAGTTTATATTTTGAAAGTAACTAAGACTTTCATTATCCTAGCGATCAATTAAAACTTGGATACTGTATTTTTTGGAAAGAACAAACCATTTCAATACGATTTTTTGTTTGGGAGCTATAGTCACACAAAAGTTGAAATTTCCTTATACAAAATTTGCTATAACTGTTAGGTTTACGGGCAAAATGTCAAGAATGTCAATACAGTATTTAAAACTTTGTACTGCATAATAAAATTACATTACTTTTGTAAAATATGAAATTTTGTAAAGTTTATTGTAAGTTTTAGCCACTTCCATATTTCCTTTCCAAAAATCGATTTTGTCGTTACAGTTTTATGCGTGAACAAACAGTGTTTTTAATTCAAAAAAATTAAGGTCAAAATGCATAACCTCCATCTTCTGTGGAGTCGGTTAAAAATCTATAACTACTAAATAACTAATATTTTCCGGTCAAAAATGTTTGTGAAAGTGTCAGTTGAAAACAAATAAATTAAAGGTGAAGTTATATTGCTCCGAAAGTGCAGTACTGCATGGTGTATCCATAAGAAACATAATAGAACATTTTATGGATACCAACTGTAGGCTAAGCTCGAACATATTATAACATTTCAACTTTAAGAGAGCTGTGTCAATCGCTCCCTTTCATTCTAATAAACTAAGAACAATAAAAATAAGATTTGTATTACTTTCAGGTATTAGGATTTTTCTAAGATATTTGAAATTCTGTTACTCTTTATGATTATGATTTTGTTTACTCTTTTCAGTGAACTATAACACTACAATGTTGTTTTTACAAAGTTTAGATATTAATCTATATTTTTGAAACTAATGTCTCTCTGCTTTGTAAACATATACATCTGTCAATCTTCTCGAACTGCAATTACCTAAACGTTGTACAACATTGTCTATTTACACGGCCTTCATTACTCTGATTGTAAAAGTCTTGTGTCTTCTTAGTTATTTATTTACAGCATAGGTAGCGTTTCACTGCATCAAGTTAAAAACGCCTCTCTCAACTTATAAAAGTTTATCAAACCCCACAAGTCAGTTGGTTGTATCACTAAGACTAACTTTATACGTTTATTACCTTCCTAGAGAGTTTACTGTGGCTTGTTGAGATTTTTGCTTAAATTTATGCTATACTGAAGTTTATTGAGTGATAAGAATGAATGAATATAATTTATTAACATTATACATACAACTTATAAAAAAATGTAAGTTGTGTGCTTAAGACCACACGGGATAAGTGTAAACTTTACACAACTTACGAAATGGGGAATCAAATGTCCATTTTTAATACATCTTACGAAATGAGGAAGCACAACATCCATTTCAGATTTGTTACCAATTAACCTATACATTGTGTCAACAATTACGAGTTAAGCCTATGGCGTAGGACAATCTGTTACACGTATATATTCATTGTGGATAAGGTCCCCGAATCACTATCTTAATACAAGGTTAATTTATATTACATGTTTTTTTCCGTCAAGTGATCCACTAGTATTAAAAACACTACCGCGGTTTCAGACGTATTCAATCGTCCATCTTCTGGTGTAAAAGTCGCTCACATGAGGTCGTCAAACATTAAAAAAATGTTACAACACATTGACATTACAACACATACACAAAAATATACAACAAACAACGCACAACATTTAGTTCGTAGTTGCCCGCACGGGTACTGGGTTAGGACTGACCGATACAAAGTCCTAAGTCAGTGGACATTGTCCCTCCTTCCAATTGAGAAATTATTATTTAGCTTTAAAGCAGTGTCGTATATCGAGTTGCCACTAAAAGACAACTTATCATTTAAGACATTATGGGGTTCCATTTTCATCGCCTTGTAAATTTCATATTCTTCAAAAACACTCATGTATGTGCTCTTGTCACAAAACTTTAGGACCTTCGTGTTGGTCTGAAGGTCAGTGTATTTGTGATCGAAATCAACAAGGTGAGCTGCAAAATTTGATACTATTTTAGTCGGTTTAGATTTCGGCAAGTGTTCCTTAAACCTCTTAGCAAACGGACGACCCACCTGATGAAAGTGCTTATATACTATACAAACATTAGCAATGCTCGTCCGTACTAAAATGTTTTCTACAACAATGTCGACAATGAGAGTGTGACTACTTAATTAATGTTTTAAAATCAATTAAATTTATTGAATCCATATCTGAAAATAAGACAATTGATTTTCAACGATATATTATTGAGATTTTTATGCGTTATTAACAAAACTCTATCAGAAAGATGTTTCAGAGATAAGCACAAAGGAGAGTACTCCGAATTGAACAGTATTTCAGCGGGGGCACCACAAGGAAGTGTCCTTGGCCTTTGCTCTATCTCTTGTACACCAGCGACATTCCTCAAGAAAATCGTACAATTACTGCGACTTTTGCTGATGACACAACAATCTTGACGACCGGTAGCAATGTGGAAGAGACAATACAAACATTGCAAAGAGCGATTGATAGAGTTAGCGTCTGGATAAAGAAGTGGAGATTAAAATTAAATGAATCTAAGTCAACCTATGTTAATTTTACAACTAGAAAAATAAGTCCAATTCTTACTGAAATAAATTTCTATTCAGTAATACCGGCTAATACTGCTAAATACTTGGGCATGACACTCGATGCCAAGCTACACTGGAAGGATCATGTTAAAAAGAAGAAGGCAGAATTGAATATACAATTTAAGAAGATGTACTGGTTACTTGGGAGAAACTCAGAATTAGATCTGCACAACAAACTGCTTCTCTATGGGCAAATATTTAAACAGCGTGGACCTATGGATTACAGTTGTGGAGTTATGCAAAGAAGACAAAATGTAAACTTTGTAGGCCTACACAAATTTCAGAATAAGGTTCTGCGGAGCATTGTTAATCCACCATGGTTCATGCGCAATGATAGTCTTCATCGTGATCTCAAGATGAACGCCGTCGCAGAAGAAATCAAAAGGTACGCAGAGAAGCACAAACACATGGAAATTCTGAAATGTATTGTTTACTCAACTGCTCTGGGGAGATAGGCCGGCTGAAGAGAACGAAGCCTTTTGAACTTTGATAAGTGCACGTAATTAATTAATTACACAATGCACACTTATGTGTATACTTATGAGGAGTGCATCAGTGGGTGATATTCCAGCCAACATTGTTATTAAACATGAAATGTATATTGCTTGATAAGCTCTCATGCCTGGTTGTAATTAAATAAATAATTCGACCACGCAGCTGAACCGCTGACGTGAGTTGAGCAAATTTCCAAAATTAAGTTTATATGCCTATGTTTTAGGGTTTCAACCAACAATTTGGGAAATAGGTCTACTCACGAAGGCGTTGAACAGCTGTATGTGTGTACGCAATATATTAGTAGAATTTCTTTGCGCCTAGTGGCCTCGCGAGTTTGCACCACTTGGCTTCGAACCGGGTACTTTTATGGTATTTTACGTTTTGGTCGATTTTGGGGGAACCAAGCGAGTTATAAGGTAGCGTAAAAAACAAAATGTGCAGAATAACATCCTACATTTATATTTTTAGAAAAAACTCTAAAAAATGTCATTCTCGTAGTAAAAATCTAAAAAAATAGTTACTTCCGGTCAAAAAACGTACTTCCGGTTGTTGGACTTTTTTGGCTAACGAACTCGTCCGAGCCACATAGACAACCAACATGTGTACCAAATTTGGACCAAATCGGACTTAAAATGCGGCCGCTAGAGTGCGAACACATATATACATATATATATATATGAATTTTAATGACACCCCAAAACGTGTTCTGGGGACCATGATCGGTGCTCATTTGCTAATCCCGACCTTGGGTCTCAACATAAGGGCCCTGCAATAGCTCATTTTTCCTATGGAAATTCGCTAATAATAAAAATATAAAAAAATACCAAATCTATCATTAGGGTAAAACAATAGAATTCCATGTACACGTTTTCCAAAGCACTATGTGCAAAGGACTTAGCTAAGTGAGGAAACAAGGCAGAGTGTAAATAAATTATTACTGCACTTCCAAGATGTAAGCTTATCCCGCTGGGATTTCCTCTGCAGAACTAAGGTGAGGATAACATAAACTCTGTCTGTAGAACTATCTATTTCATAACCTAAGTTTGTAAGTAAAAATGTGTCAAGGAGTACATTTAAAAGTTTTAAGTTCGTCGAAGAAAAAACACGAATTTATTTGTAACACCAACAGAGCTTTTTATGACACAATGTATAAAGCAAGAGCTAATAGAACCGATGATTGTAATTATTATACTTTTCACGCTAAACAGAGCGTTAAAATCCTCTGCTTTCTTTTTAGTCTTTTATTTTTCGTTAAACAAGCAATTATAATTGCGGTACAAGTATCATCCGTGTCTGACATCCTCTCCCGACAGTTTCACTAAATAAACTAAAAGTTATTTTGAATGTTTGCGGTAAACCGTTGCATAGTGTAATTTTTGCGCAAAATGTTTGAAGTGTATGGGGCCTTTACAAAAGAGGCCAATTATAATAAAAAATTATAGATGTATCAGGGGTTCAGACAAGGTCTAGCAAGTCACATAATAATAAAATATGTAGAGATAATTAATACCAATATACTTGATAGAGTAAAATTTAAAGGACAAATCTGACAAATAATATTTTTATTTTCTTAATCGCATGTATGAATCGCCTGTTTTTTAGTTCTTTATAAATACGGGACGTGACTCAGTAAGTCAGTACTAATTTAGTGTCATAGTTCGGGAATTGTGGGTCGTAGGCTATAACACAACCCTATAGACTCTCTTAATGATAGCATAAAGTTTGCATGGATCGTTTTCTCCCTTTACATTCTCCTCTTAATTAAAAGTACAAGAAGGGGCATATGTAGGGGGGGGTATACTTGTTGTCCGACATGTTCTCTCATCACTAATAAACCGATCACGTGGTTGCCAAACCGAGTGGTGGCGGTACTGGCTACGCCGCCATGCAGCCCAGTGTAATAGGTTCTGTATGATACAACGCCCCGCTACGACTCTCCATCACCCGTGGCTGTAGTCATTCAGCCTGGCCCTGGGTTAACTTTCCAGATGCACTCCTTGTGCTACCAGGCGCTTCCACAGGTTGCTGATAGTGGCACGACCAGCAATGGTCAACTGCGAGATAAGTAGGCGATGCTTAACGAATATGCACTTGCGGACAATGAGGCGGTAGTCATCTCACCCCATGGTGGCTACCTTTAAAACCATTGGAGAGCTACCCAATCCCATGTATGTGGGCAACGGGCGCAACCCTTGGTAGAGTTAATGGGGTAGGGAAGCAATACGAAAGTGCTCCCGACGGTGACTCGTCCAACGTGGCTTGGGCAACCTTGCCGACACGAGTACTACGTGTGGAGGGTCTCTTTCATCCCTCCTTGCAGTAAAGATTTCCTCTGGGGGTTTAGCTCCCTGGAGAAGGTTACCTCTTTCAGGGGGGTCAGCTTCCTGGTTGAAGGCCACTGCAACAGCCATTGAAAGGGAAGCCTGCTCTGGGTGGTCGTAGGAGCGTGCCCCGGCAGAACTAAGCCTCACGAGTTCTGCCCTTAAAGCTGCTAGGAGGCCACCCAATCCCGTGTTTTAACAGGTGCATCCTTACGGCAGGGTGTGAGGTAAGGCTAAGCGTAAGCGTACCTGACGGTGACTCGTCCAACGTTGGGGGAAGGAGCCGCACTGGGTATTAACCAGTGCCTTCCACACAATGTGGTAGATCACTGGGCATTAACCAGTGCCTTCCATATGGAGTTAGTCTCGTAGGGGCAGTGACCTCACCGATAGTTAGTGGCCCAGAAAGATCTCCTTTCCACACGGGTGTTGGTTTCAAGCCTACGGGATCACAATTACCGCACCTAACACTTATTGTGTTAATCTCGATACTACTGTAGTCATTCAGCAGACAATACGTATCGACGCCACCGGCTGCCCTAATTTAATAGGCTCCATAACAATCAAAACCCAATTGCGAGCAGCGTCACCGGTGTCGCGGCCGGCTGTGCCGCCTTTTGGCCTAGTGTAATAAAGGCCTAAGGTTTAACAAGGGCACGGAAAAAGTGTTGTATGCTTTCAATCAATTTCATGTGAATACCTACATATGCCTATCATAAGAGTTCATTAAAATTGTAATGCCCAATACAATTTTAAAATAATTGTATATATTTCTACCGTTGGTATCTGCATTGAAGGAGTTGATTGATCATCCGTAGTATTAATTTTTACTTTTGTATTTTACGTTTAATTTAGAATAACTTTACAGGCAGTTAGGTCTATATTTACTCTTAGTGATCAAATATATTCAGGAGCCCCTGTCTCTTGAACACTTAAGCTTCCATTCAAGTACTCACAGTGTAGGCCTACTTAATCTACTTTATGCACCTTGCATTTGTACACGCTTCATCAAATGTGTTCTCAAGCAACTTGGCAGAGACAGATTGACGTTGATTAATTGACATTAAACGGTTGTAACTGATACAGCCTCGTACATTTAAAATGTATTTTGAAAGGAAAAACATTAAAAATAAATTGTTTCACCTTGATTTTAATATTTTATCAATTTTACTATTAGAAATTTCTCTTCGCTGTTACCTAGGTATAAAACTACGAGGACAGAATAAATTAGCCAGGTAAGTATTCCTTAATTCAAAAGGGTTGCAGAATATAATTTTGTGTTGAATAATTTAGTAGATTTAAAAAAACCGTTCAATTACCGTTATTTTACTATTTGAATAAAATGGGAGCATAAAAAAGATATTATTTTAAGGTCAAAGTTAATTTACGAAACACACAACAAACCCCGATCCAAACACATCACACCTGAGATATAACAATCACTTTTTGTTGTAAGATGAAGATATACCGTTGCTGTTGACACGTAGTAAGACGAAGCAACTGCTAATATTATAAATTTGGTATGGAGATAAAGTACGTATATAGTAATGCACATTTATCTGATTAGCTGATTACAAAACATCTGATTAGCTTTAATTCCTCACGAAACCCATTCTACATCATAAGTTGAGGTTATGTTTACAATTTCACTCTCCTAAAGTGGGAGAGCACTTATATTTAACAGTTTATTACATGTTCCAAATATATTATCTCTCATCTGCATTCAAATGCCAGAACACTTTTAAGGTACAGAACAAGTAAAGAAAGTTTTACAAACTGTTTAAAGTTCCAAACTGCAATATCATACGTGATGTTAGCTGTATCTCTTCGTTGTATGTCTTACATTGTTTTGAACAAGATTAAACTGTATAACTCTAGTTTCTTCTGTTTGAATCTCATTATAAAAACTTTATTTGAGTAGCTGAACGAAGTGGACTTTGTAGCCGGAACTTAGTTTTTTGGGCACTTTTTGACCAAATTTTGGCACTTTTTCAGTTTTCGGAATATATCTCAAAAAGGAAGCGTTTTTTCGACTAACCCATATCACGCAAAATTAAAGTAGACAAAATTGCCTACGTTTCTTATAAAGAACTTTTTTTTTAAGACTAATCGTTTCACCGCTAGAGCCCGCCCGAAAAGGGCCATATTTTCATATCCGGTGAAATTTATCGATTACGCGGAAATCGCCCTTGCTGTGATACTTAACTGTTTAACAATTTTTTACATTATACAATTGATATGATATAAAAGTACATTTTTCTTAAATAACTTTTTTTTTCAAGACCAACCGTTTCGCCGTTAGAGCTCGCCCAAAAGGAGCCATATTTCCATATCTGTGACATTTTAAATATAGAAAAACAGTTTTGATCGCTCCACTAGTTTATTGTAGCGATTTTCTTTATCCAAATGTCAAAGCGCTTTCAATCCTTTAATTTATTACATTATACAAATAAAAGCTTGTCCCGAGATTTACCTGTGTAAATAATACAATAATATGTAGCTTGATCTTGACACAGCAAATTATAAGAAAAGATGTTTTATGTATTTCATAAAAATAAATTTACACAGGTAAATTGCGTGACAAACTTATTTATATTGTATAAATTGTATAATGTAAGGAATTGATTTAATGTAAAGTTTATTTTCCCCTTTTTAGATTATTAAAATGATTCCTTGTTCTTAAAAATGGTTTTTTACTCGCAATTCGTCTTTCTGGTTGTTGCAGAGTCTTTCCATTGTTGCGGAGTCCTTCTATTGTTGAGAGTCACAATCCTTCCCTATCCGGCATTCTTAGAAGGTTCTACACTGCTATTCAGTCATACACAAACCGTCTAAGTCACAGTTCGTCATTTTCAAATCTGCAATAGTTCGCTAAGTCGGAGTGTTTCATTTGTGTTTGTTTTGAAATTTATGTTTACCGTGAATTAATCTGTCTCGTCTTTTATTCTTTTTACGTTCGTTTTTTACTTTCAATGCTTCTTCGCATCAGTGTAGCAAAGAATTATGATGAAGAACTCGAATTTTTCTTGTCATACGATCTGGGCGCGTACTCCATCTCCCTATTTGAAAACGGTCTAAGAAAAGGAACCAAATCTGCTCTATACACCCACACAAAAGAAGTTAAGCGGAAAGGTGCAATATGTTATGCCAGTTCCTGATACCGTTTATTTTCATTATAGTGGGAAATCACCTATATTCTTTTAGTATAGTAGACAAACTCCTATATTTTTTAGTATAGTAGGCAATTATCTATATTTTTTAGGATAGTAACAATTACCTCTATTTGTTTATTATAGTAGGCAATAATCGCCCATATTTTTCAGTATAGTAAACAATCGTCTAGGTATATTTTTTTCTTTTTTCAGTGTAGTAGGATATCACATACATTTTTCAGGTTAGAATACAAAAGCCTCTATTTTTACAGTATAGTAGACAATTACCTTTTTCCCAGTACAGTAAACAACTACCTTTGTTTTCAGTATAGCAGACGAATATCCATATTTTTTCAGTTTAGTAGACAATTATTACAATTACTTATACTTTTTAGTATAGTGGAAAATTATCTATATTTTTTCACTATAGTAGATAATTACCTATATTTTTCAGTATAGTATTACCTATATTTGTTTTATTATTAGTAGACAATTACTTTTTTTAATTTCGTGAAGAACCACATATATTTGTTAAGTATAGTATAAAATCACCTACATTTTGTCAGTATAGTATAAAATTACCTATATTTTTCAGTATAGTATTACCTATATTTGTTTTATTATTAGTAGACAATTACTTTACTTGAAAAAATTTTCTTTCCATCCTCCATTTCCAAAAACACTAACGTCAATCTTTAACTGAAATAAAAAGTACGGTTATATTATGTAGCTTCTATATTGAAAAATAGGCTTTTATTTCTTGGCCTATTTTGACGATTAGTATGTCATATTATATAGATTTGTTCTTAATATGTTCAAACTCATTTGTTTTATCCTCAATCACTAGGGCTCTGCCCCTTATGCATCTATCTTCACATTTATATCTTATAGAAAAAATATTTTAATGATTGTATGTCACACATTTTTTTATCATAAGTAATTTCATTTAAATAAACATCTGTCTTAGGTAATTAATTTCATTTAAATAAACAGCTGTCTTAAGTAATTAATTTCATTTAAATTAACAGCTGTCTTAAGTAATTAATTTAATTTAAATAAACATAATTTTACCTTATTGTTTCCGTCTTGTGACTTCGTCTGCGTTTTTTATAATGACGCGTTTCGAAACCTATGTTTCATCATCAGATTA
>JAGFPH010009910.1:11439-43677 GCA_018207615.1 Philaenus spumarius | reverse complement strand
TGTGTATTGAAAATACTTCCAATATGGAGGTTGTCGTGCGAAGCACGCAATGCATTGTGTATTGAAAATTCTTCCAGTACGGAGGTTGGCGTGCGAAGCATGCAATGCTATGTGTATTGAAAATTCTCCCAACATGGGGGTTGGCGTGCGAAGCACGCAATGCTCTGTGTATTGAAAACACTTCCAATACGGAGGTTGGGGTGCGAAGCACGCAATACTCTATGTATTGAAAACACTCCCAAGACGGGAGATGTCGTGCGAGGCACTCCCAATACGTGGGTTGGCGTAGAATGCACTGTGCGTCGGCCGCTTCTCATAGTGTTCAGTGTCAAGCTCACATGAGCGTCCTTAGCAGTGAACGTGTTAAGCCCCATACTTCGGTGTAGCCCCCCCCCCAGAAAATATCATATGGGCGCCCATGAGCAAAAGTCGTTGTTTTTTCAAGGGTTTTGTGTGTGTGTTATAATTGATTGTCTTTCTCTTTGCATGCTAAGTGCTGAGCAATATTATAAAATATGGAGATTTTATGCTTAATAATTTTACAAATCAATTGGGCCAACGTTTATATTTCAGTTTAATAGCGCCGCCAAATCAAAATAATATTTTAGGTCGGCCCTGGCTATACTGCACTTATAGAGGATCGAGGAAAACAGTTGGAATGGCTTGTACTGCTCAATCAATGAAAGGTAGAGGGTTTCCTCTCGAAAATTTCCAAGCAATTAGAACAAATATTGGTCAAGATGAGTCTTGGAAATAATTTATTTACGGACACTGGTAGATTTGATAACCTAAGCTAACAAGGGCTAAACAAATGAATTCACCCTTTGCGCTGAGGTTCGCAGTTTCCAAACAAAAGTTTCAGACTGGGTATTGCGCCTACTGAGAGAGTTATGAATTTGTTGACTTCCAACCCCTACATTCCAACATTTCACTTAGGGTTGCACTCATCAAGAAAGTTTGTATATTAAGAAGATTCAAAATCTTTCTAACTGGCTCGATATTGTGTGTACTAGGAGAGTTGGGATTCTTTAATTTTGAACCACTATTTTGTATACAAAGGGAGAAATTAATATTTTGGTATAGATCACCGCTCAATCGTCAATTTGGCGAAAATATCAGAGTATGCAATAATCTTTTTGCATTGGTTTCGCCATGGGTTTCCGTCAGGGATTGGGAGCGAAGTGACCCCCCCCCCCCCGTGTTGAGAGTATTGTCAATATACAATTTTAAGCCTCTGTGCTATGGACTCACAAGTGCACCCGCTTCAAAATATTAGTGATTATTAAGTAGAAAGGTTCAAAAGTAAAAAATAAAGTAATTTCTACTCATAGGCTATAAATATAAAAAATAAAAGGTCAGCTCCTAGCATATGCGTAGCAGTGAACGTGTTAATAATTCTTAAAAACCGTTGGGAAGAGTGCTTATTGGCTAAGCTGGAAAATACTGGTGTTACGGCTGTTTATTATTTAAAATTCAAACAGTGATTGTGTGTAATCTTTCACAACCATCCCACGCTTAAACAGTTTGTGAAGGTAATCTCACTCAACTAACCTTTGTGCCGTGATCTCTAGAGAGAGAGTGACATTGTCATCGGAAACAGGAAGTAGAGTATCCAATGTCACAGCGCACAGCGGAACTGTCAAGGGATCACATTCAAGTGGTGAAAGCAATTAGGCCTACTATGCCTACATTTATACATCTTGTATTCAACAGTGTCTCCTGTTTGGTTTGTTTAAATTAGTTTGTTTACATAATATCCTCTTCAAACCAAGTATTTATTTGTTTATGGTTACGTGTAACAATATTAACTCAAATAATATATCATAACTGTCGACTTTCGTAAAAGAGAGTGTACGTACGTACGTGAGCTACAAAATTGTATGGAGCATAGATAATTATCATTTTAAATGGATATGTTGCGTCATTGAAAACCTGTCAACAATAAACTCCCCTTCAGGCGTATAACAGCTGATTTCGGTCATCGTCTGTAATATTTTAACAAAATTTAGCCAAGATTATACTTTGGGGTTATGTTTACAAATTTGCTACTTTAAACGAAACTCGGTGCTGAAGCGGGGCGAAATATTCGAATCTCTCAAAAGTGTTTATTACATAAAGGTTTGTTCAAATTTTATAATTAAAAACTTACATTATTAATGGAATATTTAGTTTGAGACCAATCATTGGAAAGTGGTTAGTTTTGGCAAAAGATTTGACAAAATTTCAAATTGGTTGACCATTTTTAAAGTTGTGAGTGACAGAATAGTATATCAAGGTCGTGTAAAATAACTTTGTTATACTATTAAGTAGCTGTCACAACTAAATTTAACTTTATTGACCGAGCGAAGCGAGGTCTCCGTTTTAACTCGACCGTTCGGCATTTCGTCTCTGTTTCTGTTTGTCTCACTATTGCGGCCAAACGGCTTGACCGATTTTTATGATTTTTTGCATGAATATTTCTTATTCCTAGGCCGAGCCATGTACATATAAGGTTTTTTCCATTTTTCATTTTTAACCACTTAAATAAACTAAAAATTGAGCCGCACCGTTTCTCTCAGTGAAAGCTTTTTTCCAAGGCCAGTTTGTGGCTTAACCGTAAGTCGAATTTAAAAAGTAATAACAATTTGCGGGTGCAAATTTGATTTTCAACAAAATTGTATTCTTGATTTGTTCCATATCTCTAATCGTAAGCTCACAAGATGGCCGTAAACTTCAAACTTGTTAAGTTTTTGTATTTCAACCATGTTTTTATACGTTTATTATACACCAATTCAAAAGTGTTCCTTACCTTTTTTGTAGATAAAGGTTCAAAGAATTCATATATGCCAGTAAAAAAATTATTGAAGTAAAATTTACAAAGTTACTAGCTCAAGAAACAAGCATGTTCAGTATCGAAAGGAAAAAATTCAACTTTAAACCTACATAAAAAGTTATAAAAATTATTGTAATTTTTTTCATAAATGTAAAAAAGTTTCGTAATTTAGTTCTAAATAGAATTGTCTAAAAATATTTATCAATTTCAAATTTCTTACCTTGAAAACACTAGTTTTTATGTTGCTACTACAAGACTGCAATCAAAACTAGGCCTACTTTGAATCGTAATTTAGGAATATATCCTTTGCCCAAAAAATGGCATATAATAATAAGAAAGTGTAGATAATAAATCAAAGAATTTAACTGTATACTTGTAAATTATTATTGCAAAAAGTATTTGACTTAGCTTTTCTTGAATTAGAAAATGAGACGAAACAAATGAAACCTCGCGACGATAAAGAACATACAAAAAATGACCGTTGGACAGCGTGGGAAGTGTTGGTACATGTGTTGAGATCACTATCACGACGCTTTAACATCGTTTGTTTTCATTACTTCTAATATTGGAATATGATATGGAACTGTAAATACATTGATAAATTTTAGTTATTTAAGTATGTAAATATTTAATTCTATGTTTTCCCTCAATAACGCGATATTGTTAGCTTTTATGTACAGAGCTATAATTTTTGTTTAGTGTTTACTAGTTTTGTTTTTGTTGCGTGACATTGTGGATTTTTGTATAATTGTTCTTGTTTTGATTTTTTACTTATAGTTTTAGTAATTATAATTGTAGGCCTATGTGTTTGAATAGCAACTCTACAGACGGACATTTGTCCATGTAACTGAGTTTGCTGAGAGATTATTTAAATTTTATTATTTGTAAAATGTAAAGATTTTGGAAAATAAACTCATTATTATTTTTATTATCACTATAGGCCTATATAATTATTTTTAATGGCACTGCAAAACGTGTTCTGGGGACCATGATCGGAGCTCATTTACTACTCCCGACGTTAGGTCTCACCATAAGGCAACGTCGCAGGATGCCATTGTAGCTGGTTTTGGTTAGTGTATCTGCATAGAAGCAATAGTACATGAGTTTGGTTAATTATATACAGTAGACGCAACAATGATGGGTTTTGAACGGATTCAACAATGATAGGGATTTCAATTTTTACATTCACTTTTTATTGTGACGTATATATAAAAAACTAAAGTAAGAACCATGATTTTCACTTATAATAACCCATATATACTACAGTAATAATATCATTTACTCCACTATTACTTGTGGATGCAACACGACTGCTTTTTGTATAGACGCAATAATGATACAAAAGTGTAAATATATATATATGAATTTTAATAACACCCCAAAACGTGTTCTGGGGACCATGATCGGTGCTCATTTGCTACTCCCGACCTTGGGTCTCACCATAAGGGCCACTGTAATAGCTCATTTTTCTTATGGAAATTCGCTAATAAAGTCATACATTAGTTGTATAACACATTGTACAGTGCATGTGTATGAAATCAATCTGCACGTGGACGGACTTACTATTACAATGTACACCTAGGCCGGTAGACACAATCATGTGAACCATTTTAAACAGACGACAGTACTTTTCCTAAATGAATAGCGGAACCCCTTAACGCGGATAAAACTTAATTGTGTCTCTACTTGCCTGGATTGCTTTTGTAAACTCCCCTAGGAATGCTTATTGTGACTGGATAACTCTGCTCCCGGTATCCGATAGCAAGGTTATCCCGTAGGGAGCACTTGACACAGGTAGTCGAGTACACGTGGTTCGAGTGGAGCTTGTGTTTCCAATTAAAAATACAAAATACACTCGATTTGGTTTATCCCGTGTTTATTCAAATCTGTAGAGCGACTGTTATACAAACATCGCGTATTTACTGAAAGTTCGCGGAAAAAGATTGAAATAATTAACTTTTTATATTACAGCTAGCATGTAATCGCGACTTAGTTCCTAGATGTGAATACATCAATGAAAGGAATACATATTGAGGTTTACCATTACACGTGATTCACAAAAACAATTTTACGTCCGAGTTTCCTGGACCAAAACGGAATAGTAAGTTTTATCCAAACCAGTAAACGCTAAAACCCAACTTTTCCGAATGTTTGTTACTTATACATGATCGTGAAAATTGTAAATCAGGTTTTAAGTGCATTTCACGGATATAAGTACACTAGCTGGCCCGACCCGGCTTTGCACGGATAGACAAATCAAAGTTAAATGTATATTAACAAAAAATATATTATGTCAATATTACACTATGTATTTCTTATGAGGATTTTTAGTAACTTTGACCCCCCAAACCTCACCTAAAATTTTGATTTAAAAAAAAAAAACTCTTTCTTAGCGAGCACCTATGGCCCTAGAGGAAGCTACATAATAAATTTCATTCCAATCCATTCGGTGTTTCTTTTTAGTAACTTTGACCCCCCAAACCCCCCTAAAATTTCGAATTTTTTAAAACCATTTCTTAGCGAGTACCTAGGGCTCTAGAGGAAGCTACGTACCAAATTACATTCCAATCCGTTCGATGGTTTTTTGTAGTAACTTTGACCCCCCAAACCTCCCATAAAATTTCGAATTTTTTAAAAACTTTCTTAGCGAGCACCTATGGCCCTAGGGGAAGCTACATACCAAATTTCATTCCAATCCGTTCGATAGTTTTAGAGAAATTGTGATTTTGTAACTTTGACCCCCAAACCCCCCTAAAATTTCGAATGTTTTAAAACCCTTTCTTAGCGAGCATCTATGGCCCTAGAGGAAGCTACATACCAAATTTCATTCCAATCCGTTTGGTAGGTTTTGATAAATCGTGATTTACTAACTATGACCCCCCAAAACCCCCCCTAAAATTTCGAATTTTTGGAAACCCTTTCTTAGTACGCGTCTAGAGCCTATAAAGAGTATTAGTGCCAAATTTCATGTTTGTTGGCCTCGTGGTTTTGGAGAAACTGTGATGAGTCAATGGTATTTGGCTTTTATAAGTATAGATTACACCTACAAGCAACTCCTATAAAAGCGAGACAACGTACATACATTCGTACGTACGTGAGTAACATAGGCCTATAATATAACATCTGATCTCACCAATCATCTGTAACACTAAAACAAAACTTAGCGTAGATTATTCTTTGAGGTTATGTTTACAACTTCAATCAATATAAGCCTTGTGAACTAATGTAGGCTATAATACGTTATAAGATGTGCTTTAAAGTTGTAAACTGTATACAATACAACCTTCTATCATCATTATATTCGTTTATACAAATTTAAAGAAGATATAACTATTCGTTTGACTTCGGAAACATTCGTACATCTTCGTATAACATTAATTTCTGCACTATAATATTAATAACTTCTAAATCATTTGATCTATCAATATGAAATAAAAAGCGATTAAAAGATAATAGTCTTCAGTATTTCCATCTTTCTTTAAATATGTAAATACAAAAAATTAACAAATAGCCCTATAGTTTTATAATAATTATTATAATTGTACACATTTACCGAGTTAAAAATCCACGACGGCATAGTTATAGTTGTGGACAGCCTAACTCTGAACCAGGAAAAGGTCTTCCGCCCAGCCGACCCTAATTAGTAACGCTTGGCTGCACTCAATGCAAACAAGTACTAGGTGCCTAATACCAAAAAGTCAGTTAAATTATTGTCCAAAATTGTTAAAAACCATTATCATATTACGTTTTGTATTTAAATTTCGATTATTATAATACTAATTTTAATGTAAATCGGTCAATTTTGACCAACTTGTAATTTTTCTTGTTAAAACTAACTTTGAATGAACAGTGGAACTAAGATACAATTCATATAACTACGTGAGCATATGGAGGGACAAAAATACTCTATGTATGATTGTAATAATTTTGTATTGCTTGATAACCGGAACAAATCGCCGGTTTCAAGGAAAATTTGAAAACATAATTAATATACTATATAACTTAATTAAATATACATTAAATGCAAAATAATACATGACCAGGGGGGGTTAGGGGGTCAACCCCCCGTCCCCGAAATCCCGGAATTTAATAGTAAAAATTAATACTAGGTTTAAAAAGTGCAATTAAGTTATAAAATAGACAACACAATCACGATTTCTCCAAAACTACCAAACGGATTGGAATGAAATTTGGTATATAGCTTCCTCTAGGGCCGTAAGTGCTGGGTACAAAAGGTTTTCAAAAAGTCGAAATTTTAGGAGGGGTTTGGGGGGGGGGGGTCAAAGTTACTAAAAATAACAACCGAACGGATTGGAATGAAGTTTGGTATGTAGCTTCCTCTAGGCTTCGCTAGGTGCTCGCTGAGGATGGTTTTCAAAAAATTTGAAATTTTAGGGGGCAAGGGGGTCAAAGTTACTAAAACCCATAAGAAATACATAGTGTAATATATTTATTAATATAATATATTTTTTGAATATACATATAACTTTGATTTGTCTATCCGTGCAAAGCCGGATCGGTCCAGCTAGTTACTGTTACAATTGAAATTGGACCGACGATCTAAATAAATTCTATGATGTACTTATAGACTGAAAATCTCCACACTTGAACGATCAAGAACTATCAAAATGTAACTTAGATAAGACGCCTTTCAAATATACAAACATATCTTTTTGGGGGTTATTTAAGAAAATGCACCGTTAAAAAAACTTGACTGTAATATTTATTTTATAAGAAGATTGTTTCAAACCCAACAATCCATCATCTTACCAGACAAACGTGTATTTCATTTTAACCGACCAATTAAATCACCGAAGCGAGTTTGCCAATAATTAGGGAAGCAAAACTTCATAAGTCGAAAGCTTGGGTAAACAAGAAAACTTGAAATGATCAATTATTATGTTATAGCCAATTCTGGGACGGAAACTTGTGTCTTTGTTCCGTCTTCAAACAAGAGGAAATTGTAAAGCGTTTATAATTGTACAACAGTCGCTTCGACGGCTGAGTGTACTCGTTAAATTTAATATGTTCAAAATGTGTTCCCAACATCTTGGCATGATAATATAAAGTCTGTATTAATTTAATGCTAGTATTTTCGTATAAAAATAAAAACATTTTTTTCACTTTCGAGTTTTAGATGTTTTAAATCTACTACTTATGTACATATAAAAATTTGCGGTTAGGTATGTAAGATAAGTTGTAACACAGGGTCATGCAAAAGTTCCGCAACACATTCATAATTTTAATGCTGTTACACTTTATTAACCCCAAACTTTCAGGAAATTATATTGGGCAAATTCTGCACCTTTTAAGGGCATGAATTAATTTTACCTTTATTCGGTAAGGTTGCAAGTGATACTACGTTTTATTGAGGGGAAAATTGTTGTAAAATAAACGCCTCTCTGATTCCCCAATTCAAATTAGCCAAGAAGTTCAGATTTGTCCATTTCTCTACGTATTTTATTCTACATACAATTGTGTGTGTATTAATTTTAAAATACAGAAACAATGCACAATTATTTTATTCTACAGTGATTATTCAGCACATTTGTTTTTTTGCACGACCCTGTAGCACGTCTGTGTGCTCCAAAACGTAATTAAATTAAAGTACAGGGTTAAAATCCACTTGGGGGACTATACCGTGGAACGAAGCAGCGCGTGAACCGGGGCTTAAACAAATTCTACCAATATATTAAAATTTAGTACACATCCAGCGCCTTCATGCTGAATGGCGTGCGAAGCACGCAATGCAATTATTTGTATTGAAGATACTCCCAAACGGGGGTTGGCGTGCGAAGCACGCAATGCATTGGGTATTGAAGATACTTCCAATACGGGGGTTGGCGTGCGAAGCACGCAATGCTTTGTGTATTAAAGACACGCCCAATATGCGGAATGGCTTGCGAAGCACGCAATGCACTGTGTATTGAAAATACTCCCAATATGTGGAATGGCGTGCGAAGCACGCAATGCTTTGTGTATTGAAGACACTCCCAATATGGGGAATGGCTTGCGAACCTTCTGCAGCTATTCAGCACCGTCGTGAATAGATCAATTTCTCAAATTGTTGGTTGAAAGCCTAAAACATATAAACTTAATTTTGGAAATTCCCTCAACTCACGTCAGAGGTTCAGCTGATCGAATTATTTTTTTGATTAAATCATCTTTTTTAAATTTAGTTACAGATTTTTAGTTGTAGTCATTTACATTGTTTTTAACTGAAGTGTAAGTAGAATTTTATTAGGGGGAAAATAAAAATAAATTATACTTATTTTATATTTAAATGTTAAGACATTGTATTCGACCATTTATTAAAATTTAAATTTACGGTTGTACTTTTTCAGTTTTTTCGTTTCTCGTTAATTTTGCGTCGTATCCTTAAACCAAACTACGCCGATGACAACAGCTCTCAATGACATATTTCGTGTTCTTCAATATCTTGAGACAATACATTTTTCTGAAATCCCAGTATATTTACTCCACTTGTAACCCGACAAACGCTCCGAACCGACACAAGTGTGTTTCAACATTGTCGTATGCAACAACTTGGTTTGTAACGAACCGCGATTCAACTGTAATCAACCAAACTCTCGTACATAAATAAATGGAATTCCACGTCAAAGTTTTACCATAATATTGTCTTTGTCAAACAAAATTTCGAAACGATCTTAGTGACTGAGGTGGATTTAGAAATAAATGTAATTTTAACTTACAGTATTTAGTTATTGAAAAATTGTTGTTCAGGTTTGTGAAAATAAAGGGTTAATTTCTTAAATGTCCCAACATTGGCATCTCTTAATTTTTACATCGCATTGAAAGCGAGTTTAGAGTGGACCTCCTTGTAACCTTCAAATGTAAAATGTAACCTGACGTGTCCTTATAACAGATAGTTCTCATTTAAAAACATCTTTATAACATCAGTAAGAAACGAGTCAAATCTTTAAATTGCTCAACTATCCTTAAATGAAGTATTTTCAATACACAGCGCATTGCGTGCTTCGCACGCCAACCCCTGTATTGCTCAATACACAATGAATTGCGTGCTTCGCACGCCAACCCCCGTGTTGGTAGTATTTTCAATACACAAAATTTTATCTTAGTTTAAGAAGAAGAAAAAAACAATAAAAATCATTGAAGGAGTAAGATAGCTGTGCAAAATGTCGTAAATTCCCAAACATACTTTTTACTTGTTTTTAGTTTTGATGGATAAATATTGTTGCTAATTTAAATTTAAAGCATCAAATGACTGTGTTTCATCAGTCCTTGTTTGCCCAACAATTCATCAAAACATCAACATTTTTTGTACAAATCTCAAAAACTAAAAACACTTTCGTTTTGGGTATTTAACTGACCATTGCGAAAACACCCAACTTATATTTACCTTCCCACCGGGTATTTACCCGCCCCACATCACTAAACATGACCGTTGGCTGCAAATAGAATTCAGATTAATTTCAACGTCGTTTGAACCGAGGTAATCAATCTGTTGGTTTACAGAAACGCAGTAAACTGTACAAGTGAGATAATATTGAACGATATCTGGTGCGGTCGGTGAGGCTCAGTCGGTAGTGCAATAGCACGGAACAGTAAATGTCGTGGGTTCGAATCCAGGTGTTGGTCTAACTTTTTTCACGTTCTGTAATTTAATAACGTTTTATTTCCATAAGTTTGTTTGTGATTTCTGGAAATTTGGGAAAATTTGTTTATCTGTTACAAAGGCAAAGATGCGCACGACTGATCTAGAGTGTATCTGTCCCAACTTTGGTTGGTTATCTATAACGACCTTGTTTGTGGAATATACATTAGCACGAGAGGAAACATTGCGCACTCTATAAGAATATTAATTTATCCTTGCGTGATTCGTTCCCATGTCAGTCGCCAGGAAGCGGTGGGATCGGTCACGTGATCTATGCGTTTCCCTCCAAACTGTAATTGTAGGTTTCGTACACGCTGAAATGTTTTCGTTTTTTTGTTGTTTTTATTTCGTCAATATATTTATAAAACTTAGAATTCTCCATTAGGTTATATGTGATAAAATAAAATAAAACCATCATATTTATAGAAATATGATGGTTTTATTTTCTTTAAAAAACAAGGAATCTGGACTAAGTTAGGAATTTTCTATACTAGTATTATAAAGAGGTAAAATTTGTTTGTTTGTATGTAGGGGATAATCTCTGAAACTACTGAATCTATTGAAAAAATAGTTTTACTAATAAAAAGCTACACTATTCCTGAGAAACATAGGCTATAATTCATTTTTATAAAAACATTTTTTATTTCAATACTAGTGGACCCAGCAATGCTTCGCTATTGCTTGATTTTATTTAAATGGTAGTTATTCCATTTCATTACATTGACTTAAGTCATCGAATTGTAAAATGGTTTTTATTCCACTTAAGAATACACTACACAAATTTAGATTTATAGTTTGTAAACCTTTATAGATAATACAGTAAAAATTTTGATTGCTTTTACCTAATCTAAAAAAACTGTTAGTTGTGAAGAATTGTAAAAACCGTGATTCTAAATTAGCCCAATTCGTTGCCAATAAACGTGTTTTGGTTCATTGTAGGCCTAACCTAAAATTATGATTAGTTTTTTATCCAAATCAGTTGTTTTATATATAATTTGTAACAACCAATGTTTGAATTGAACTATAATTCTGTAAGCATTTTTCATTGATTTTTGTTTGTGTTTGTTTTTAGTTTGTCAATGTAACCTAAAAAAGCTAATACTCTTCAAATTTGCTCAGTAATGTTGCTATGGCAATGAATGTAAACAAACATGACGTGTTGCTCAGCTTTTTATACGAACAGCTGTTTTTGTGCACTATGGTCTTGAGTTCATACAAAAGAGGCCGTTTAGTTTTTCCAAATTTGAAATTTTTTCGGGAAACTTTATATATTTTTCTTTATATAAAAACCTAGTTCGGACTATTACGAACATTTTAAAACAAAAAATAGCCAAATTGGTCCAGCCGTTCTCAATTGATGCGCTTACAATGGAACAGCAATTCATTTTTATTGCATAGACTTGTAAATTTAGTAGGAAAAATTCTTAGGTTAGGCCTAGACTGATAAACTAACACATTTATTTACATGTATTACCATAGCAACAAATTGAATAAAATAACAGATAAAACAGCTGTTTGCTGTAATATTTTCATTACCAGCTGATTTCAAACTTTGAAGCAATTATTTATATTTCTAACTTTTAGGTTAATTTTTATTAAAGTACAGACCTTGCTGGTTCTTTTAACATTTATTAGGCCTATAACTGTTGTTATAAAATGTACAACACAATTTGATTCGAACATTTAACATTATTTACCATCTTAGCTTTGGGGTTATTATTAATCCTACACCTTTATTATAAAGAAAACACAACATGATTATGTGTATAGAAGGTTCCAAGCAGGGATTTCCCCTAGTCTTTTTGATTGCTGTTTCAACAGTTCGGATTTGACTATTTACACGGTTTAGTACTTATTATTGGACCAATATTTGTTTCGAATAAGTAATATTCTTGATATTTTTTCAAGGCGACGGTAATAAAGGACAGACTGCGGAATGACAAAACTTACAGTTCAAACAACCTATATCCCTTTCCTTTTACTTTCTCACTATACTACAGTGTAGAGAAAGTATAGTGATCACAAAAACAATCGATGCTGAGATTTTTGTGGAAATATCCGTTTTGGGACCCCCTGAGTCCAAAAAAGTGGTTTTTACAAAATGTATGTCTGTACGTATACAAAGCTAGAGCGAAAACTATTCGATCGATTTCAAACAAATTTGCACCAGACATGTCAAGTAGGCCTGTATAGATGCGAGAAAAACGGTTTTGAAAGATTTTGAAAAACAACCCCCTTTTTGGCCAAAAAACCCCCAAAAAATCTGTTATTATTTTTTTATAAAAAAAGGCTCTAACGATTTTGATCAAATTTGGCTTATTTGTAGCCCTTAACCCTACCATATGCAGAAAACCGTATCTTTCTAAAAATTCTTATTTAGCTAATAATAATAACTGATTTTGGGGGTTTTTTGGTCATAAAGGGGGTTGTTTTTCAAAATTTTTCAAAACCTTTTTTCGTGCTTCCATACAGGCCTAGTGTTTAGTGCAAATTTGTTCGAAATCGATTGCATAGTTTTCTCTGTAGCTAATAATAATAATATTTAATTAATCTCCTACTTATTATCACCTCTCCTACCCCTCCTTCAGTTATGAAGTAACAATGAATCCTATTCCGAATTCCCGCTAAACCGAACAGTGTTCGGTCCCAATTAGTTCGGATTAGCGGGACTCTACTGTATTGAACAATCTGATGTTTTCACTGAAATGAAGATTGATTAGGACAGAGGCACTTGGATCGGAGTAGGGTGGGTGTATGGATCCCGACTCATGCGCAGTAGGACCAGGTTTTTTGTACGAATAACAGGATTGTATTATATAAATAAGCGATTAAAAGCATAACCTAAAAATGCTCTTGGTTGTTAAACAAAATCAACTGATTATAAATTTGCCAAATAGGTTGCTGCGGTTTCATCTGTATAGTGCTGGGTGTTTACGCCGTGTTTACGCTTTACATTTTGATTGGATGTTTCAGGTTCGTTTCGGCGTTTTTGGGGGCAGGCAGATAAATTGATTTTTGACACGCTTTTATTAGCTTGGTGTGTATCTATGCAGCAGAATCTCTGAATGTGATTTTCACCCCCTTCAAAACGTCGGATTGATTTGGAACTTTGCACACCTATTAAGGACCAATGACAATACAATAATTGAAATAGTTTGTCCCATTATCCTTGCCAGGACCCTCAGGATAAGCAACTTTTTATAGCTTGACCTGTATGAATAGGAATCTTTCATAGTAGTTTTAACCAACTTAAAGACGTCTGATTAACTTGAAAATTGGACGTGTTTTTTTAGTTTTTTAAACTATAATTTATTTATTTGCGTGTAATGGTAAGACTCGATATTTACTTAAGGCTCCCAGTTGTTGGATGTTTTGGATAAGGAACTCGTCCGACCGTCTTAAAATCCAACGTGTTCTGGGAACTATGATAGTAGACGGGGCGCACCAATATCCCCAATAGGTTTATGGGATTAGGTTTTTTTGCACCGAGTTGCTACAGATGACGACGTTATCTTGTTTTTGATGACGTAATATGCACCGACTTCCGGCTCCTGGGGTTTTTGCACCGAGTTGCGAGACAGATGACGACCTGTCTTGTTTTTGATGACGTAATAACGAGCCTTCCCCCCCATCAGTAGACCCAGCCCGGGGCCCTAAAAACCCTCCCCAACACTTGTGGTATATGTATATCGCCTCGGTGGTCTTTTGTGACAGTACACATTTTACAAACTTGGCAAACGCCCTCCAATCGCCTTCACTAATTAACATTACTTCGGCCATATCTTCAATATTGGGTATGCTCCCTACTGCAGCCTTTAAGCTCCTCTCTGTCACATTCCCATCTAGCACACCTGAGGAAAGTGTGCTCCACAGTATCTTCCATTCCACAATAGACTCATCCTATAATGAGCCTGGTTGATCGAAAACGTCCCAAAATATTCTCTTATGGGACTACATCTGAGATGCGTTGCTGACTTGAACGGTATCTCTTCTGTTCTCGCGCTATACCAAAATATTTAGTTCTGATTGTTGCCCTTATTCTTCGTAAGTACAGTCACTATGCAAAGCCCTTGTTGTTTTTCATAGAAAAGTTATTTATTTCTTGGAAAATATTTGTATAAAACAAGTCTTATAAATCAAGTATAAACAAGTATACAACACATTTGATCAATACTCACAAAATACAATTAAACAACAAGATACAAATTTACAATAATTAACATAAATACACTAAAAATAAAAAAAAATCTGTAAGAATAAGTTAATAATTTAACAAGACAAAAAACATAGAAAAAAAGAGATCACAAAATAGTATCATGATGCACAAACTCATCCAACGAGTAAAAGGATCCTGACAATAGAAATTGTCTAAGACTGTTTTTAAAAATCCTGTAATTTGGGGAATTTCGAATGATTTTAGGAAGCTTATTCATGAACTTTGCACCAGCTTGTGAGGGAAGTTTACTGTATACATTTAATCTGTATTGTCTGGCACGATACTCACAATCTTGTCTGATGCTGTAGTTGTGTATATCCATATTTTGGGCATGATCACACTTGAATTAAAAAAAAGCAGCACTTCAAGTAGTAAATACGTGAAAGTATAAGTACTCCATATTTCTTGAAATAGTTTTTACAACTTTTTGTCTTTTATGTAGCCCCGCAATAAGCCTAATGGCTCTTTTTTACAAGACAAACACTCTTTTCATATTCTGAACTGATGAATTTACCCAAAGAAGAATTCCATAGTTAAAATAATGATACACTAGCCCATAATAGGCTGTTAAAAGTGTCGATGTATCGCAGTATGGCTTCAAACTTCCGAGTAGAAATATATCTGAGCTAATTTTTGCACTAATACTGATAATGTGGTCATTCCAGTTCAACTTGCCATCAATTAGAAGACCCACAAATTGTATTGATTGCACTTCTTCAAGTATACTACCACCTTGAGCAATGCTTTCTACTGAAGTGTATGTACTTAGTTTTACATGGATTGTTTTCAGCAAAATACTGTCCAGTGGCATTGACTTGTATAAAAGCCTTCTGCTCCAATTGTTGAAGAGAATCTGCTTGAAAACATAGAGTAGTATCATCAGAAAATTGAATTGCCCTACCCGCGTATACTGATGATGGAAAATCATTAATATAGAGTAAAAATAACACTGGGCCAAGAACTGATCCTTGCGGGACTCCTTGTACCACAGTTTGTACCACAGTATGGTTTCAAACTTCTCAGTACAAGTATACTTGAGTAATTTTTGCATTCATTCTGCTAATGTGGTCATTCCAGTTCAACTTGTCATCAATTAGAAGACCCAAACAATTTTATTGGTTGCACTTCTTCAAGTATACCATCACCTAGCCTGCCACTTGTTGAGCTATGCTTTCTACTGTAGTTTTACATGGATTGATTGTTAAATAGTTTTCAGCAAAGTACTGTCCAGTGGTATTGACTTGTATAAAAGCCTTCTGCTCCAATTGTTGAACAGAATTTTTTTGAAAACATAGTGTTGTGTAGCAAATTGAACTTCCCTAACCGCATATACTGATGATGACAAATCATTATAGAGTAACAATAATATTTCTAGTCCTTTGTAGTTTTTGAAATATTCAGCTAGAAACGTTCACGTTAATGAACGCCTCAAATAAAGTGAAACACCGTCAACCAATCTTGTATAATTAATACTTTAGTCTAACATTGAACACTTGCAACAACCAAGTACCTGCAGAGTAATTGCAGTAAACTAAATGTCATTTTAACGAGTCCCTAAACTAAAGACAAGAACACCATTGTTAACTCTACCTTCGCAATTATAACTAATCCAATTAAACATAACAGACGAACGTTCGGCAGTTTGTCAGTAACAGTGAAGAGGTTGTTGCTTGATTGTGTTTCCAAACTTTAGGGCAAGATTAGGAGTACAGTCTATTGGGCAAACTCTTTTTGTATTTTTAGCGAATTGCCATAGGAATGAAAAGCTATTTCGGAGACTCTTAGGGTGAGAGCTAAGGTCGGGAGTGGTCAATGATCATAAGTAGACTGGGTGAACAACATGGGCTCTTATGGGACTACGTTTTTTGCACCGAGTTGCGACAGATGACGACGCCATCTTATTTTTAATGGCGTAATATGCAACAACTTCCGACTCCTGGGTTTTTGCACCGAGTCGCAACAGGTGACGGCCCATCTTGTTTTTAATGATGTAATATGCACCGACTTCCGACTCCTGGGTTTTTGCACTGAGTTGCGACAGATGACGACCCATTTTGTTTTTGATGACGTAATAACGAGTCTGGATGATCGAAAACGTCCCAACATCGGCTCTTATATAGGTGTACATTTTAGACGTGCAGTTCTAAAAAAAAGACCTTCTCAAAAAAAAAAAAAAAAAAAAAAAAAAAACCATACACTTCACTGTTTTACAGAAAAAACTAAAATTTGAATAGGCTTTTCAACATTTGCAAGTGGCAGCCATTTTGCTGGAGTGGTATAACAACGTTGTAAGATTTGTTAAAGTAAGAAGTGCTATCAACATTGAAAATAAAAACAGCATCAGCTGAAATCGATTTTTTTTTAAACTAGAGTTGTCACTAACTTAGTATACAGGGCGATTCAGGAAGAAACTTTGCTGATGTGTTCTACTAGTGAAAACTAGTAGTTCTGGGAACAGTAGACATCGTTCGTTGAAATGACAAATGTGGTTTTAAAGGACTACAACTCAGTAAATGCGACGTAACGCCAATCGGACTCCTTATCCTGGCTCCCCCTCCACAACTCAGTCACGGCGGCCACACTGACGTAGCGCAAGAAAGAGCAAGACAGCAGGTAGCGCTTTCTCTCTCCCTCTCCATAAAATTATAAGGTTTTGTGAAGATATCTAAAGAATAAACGTATACAAACATGGTTAAATTACAAAAACTTGGATGATTTTTAACTAATTTGAAGTCTGAGGCCATTTTGTTAGCTTACCGTTAGAGATACGGAAACAAATCAAGAATACAATTTTGTTGAACATCAAATTTGCTACCCGCAAAACGTTATTAGTTTTTAAATTCGACTTGCGATTAAGCCACAAACTGGCTTTGGAAAAAAGCTTACACTGAGAGAAGCTTTAAATGGTTAAAAATGAAAAATAGAAAAAACCGTATGCATACATCGGTCGGCCTAGGAGTAAGGAACATTTATGCAAAAAATCAAGACAATAGGTCAATGCGTTTGGCCGTAATCGTGAGACAGACAGACAGACACACGGACGAAGGCCGAACGGTCGAGCAAAAACGGAGACCTCGCTTCGCTCTTCGCTCGGTCATTGAAGAAAACAGTTCATTTAAACATAGATTCGGAAATGCTTTGTTTTCCAGCTAGCCAGCATTTTGTATTTTTTACAAAATAATTAATATCTTTGGATGTAGGAAATACATTGAATGCTAATTTGGGATACATATTTGGTACGGCATCTTTTACCCACGTACAAAAAACCAAAACTTGTTTTCATGTATTTTCAAAATGGCGGACGTTTAAAATGTTTAATGTAAAATGTCTCGAAACCCGCTAACTTTACCGCGGAACAATACTTTTAAGTATTATTAGTATGGGCTGAAACAATTTCTATATTAAAATAATTTTGCTACATTGGTTATTCGAGTGGGAGGTAACTTCAGGATTTTATTTGGAATGTTTCCACGCGTTTAGTATATATTTAACGAGTATAAGAAAATGTTAAAGGGCAAAGGTAAAACTAAGCCTCAGGTACTTTTCACTCACCCCCCCCCCTTGGTGCTTAGTGATAAATTTGTTCAAGACGCACGGAGCGAGTTTAATGCAAATATACTATCCAGTAATAGGCTTATTTCTCCCTTCCGCCCTCGCGGCACCACGATACCAACCCAATAACTTGATGTTTGTAATGGAGAATAATTTCACTTTTCAAATCGGTTCTAATTGGGCCTCGTGAAGCGGGTAAATGGAAAATTTATGGTAATAATAGATTATAAGATCAGAAATTGTAATATTGAATGTTGTTGTTAGTGGTTATGTAGGAAATAAAAGACAACTTGTCTATTTCTAATATACAGGCTGGAAGGGTAAAGTGAGTGCAAACACAGGGCGTAGTAGACTATTTGTAGACTAGGCTGTCATATATTTGTTTGAAAATAAAGTGGGTTTTCGGGGGTTTAAAAAAATGTATTTTGTATATTTTATTTTAGACATTGGCTGTTTTCTCGGTCTCCTTTTGTCTCCTTCCATCTTCTGTTCCTCTCCAGCTTCTTTCCTCCAGTTTCCTCAGTTCTCCCGACTCCTACTATCTTCTCCCGTTATTTCATGTCTCCTCCTGTCTCCTATCTTTTCCAGTCCTCCTTTAAAGGGGATTCCCTACTGAAAATAGGGGTTTTCTATAATAGGCCTTTTTTTTGTTAATTATGAACCATTTTTTTACATTCACTAGAACCTAAAAAATTGTTTACACTTGTAGGAATTGGCAACAAATAAATTTTACATATCTTTTCAGTTTTTTTTGGTTTTTTTAGGCAAAAAATATGTTCTTTAAATATTTTATAACTTTTTTACTACTGAACCAACTTGGCCGTTTGATATAATGTTTTAAAGTATATAAAAAACACTAACTCTTCATGGGTATTCTTACCACTAAAAGTTTAGTAGTTATGACCTTACAAAAAAATATATATAAAAAAAATTTGTGATTTACAAATTTAAAAAAAAATAGTCATGTATTTGTCCTAGAGGAATAGAAATACCAAGAAAGCTGCACTTTTTTTGGTAAAGAAAGCTGGTAATTTTCAAGATAACAAGCTGAGACTCAGCATAAATGTTTAAAATATATATTTTAACTCCTATGTTAAGTTTCAATTCGATATATTAAAATTTGGCCAATTTAGAATGAGCCAACGCTTCATATATGAATAAGATGTCCCCTTTTAGTGATTTCCCTTGCTGCAAAATATATACCTGCATTATCGAATTTTTTCCAGACAAACCATTGCTCGGACGAAATAAATACATACGCCCTTTTTTGTTGAAAAATACCTCCTCTACACGGTGGTATCTTTTATTTTCCTCTATCTTCATCCCAGCTCGAAATATTAAGGATAATCGAAAAAAAATGATAATCGATTTTTTATTCGACTTTGGGAAATCGATAGACTGGTAAACTTTTTTTTATGTTAATCTACATACTTTAATGTACTTATAAAACAAATTCAGCCGTATTGCAAATTACTGGTACTTTTGGTCTAAATTGACCTTTACCGACTGGCCTATAGTTATTTTAGCAGCGATGAAAGGGAATAAGTTGCACAACCAGTATTTGTAGTCAAGATACGTTTTACTTACATATTGGAGGCATTGAAAGCCTTTTAATAAACATAGTTGTTCTTCTTTGCAACTACTTTAAAAAAATAAAAAATCTCATTAGTCCAAATAACAAACATAAAGAAGTTCAACTCGACCAAAAGTAGGTGCACGCATTGTTTTGAATAAATTTTTCACACTGATATAAAGCACTTTTATGGCATATGTTCTGATTTTCTTAAACCTTAAAAACTATAGAGTCAGGAAAAAAGAAAAAAACAGGTTTATTTTTAAATGGTAATTTTTAGTAGGGAATCCCCTTAAGGTCCCTCCTGTTTTCTAGCTTTGCATCCTGCCTGTATCCTCCGTCTCCTCCGATCTCCTTTCGTTCTGTCTCCTCCGGTTGTGTCAGTTCCGAGTCCTGCTGTCCGTTTCCGTCTCCTCCTCAAAGCTTTTGTCCACGCCTTTCCTGGCAAACAAACATTTTGCATTACGTTTCCGAATTGTATACATCTTGGATAGTTGAACATGGCCCTCATTAGCGAATTTCCATAGGAAAAATGAGCTATTGCAGTGGCCCTTATGGTAAGACTCAAGGTCGGGAGTAGCAAATGAGCACCGATCATGGTCCCCAGAACACGTTTTGGGGTGTCATTAAAAATCATACGTATATATGTGTTCGAACTCTAGCGGCCGCAATTTAAGTCCAATTTGGTTCAAATTTGGTACGTCAAGTTGTTTGTCTACGTTGGGCAATATTCTGTTTGGCGTCTCTTTACGTAAGAGGTTTCCAATTTGGAAGAGTTGAGACTTAGGCTTGACGACTCATTTCAAGAAGAACTGAAGTCGGGAGTAAATTTTGAACACATAATCTCACAACAAATACGTGTACTCATTGAAACGCTCAAATAATTCGAACACGCAGCTGAACCGCTAACTTGAGTCGAGCGAATTCCCAAAATTTAATTTACATGTAGTACTGATTAGACTAATTTCTCACCAAGGTGCTGAATGTATTAGTAGAATTTGTTCGCAGCGTAGATGAAAACTCTCTTAAATACAATTGTATGGTATTTTACGTTGTAATAGCTTTTGAGGAAACAGGGCAGGCTATAAGGTCGTGAAAAAAATAAAATTTGCAGAATTAATCTCCTATATGTATTTGTTTAGAAAAACTTCAAAAAATTTTAATTTTGGAATCAAAAATCTCAAAAAAATTTACTTCCGGCCAAAAAAATGAATGTGTGTGGTCGTGGGACAATCAAAGGAACCTTTTCTTCAATTCTTTTACCAGTCTTAACGACAACAAACACATAATTTTAATCTTTCAATTGCCGTTTATTATTAGATTGTTTTTTGTACAAATATTTACTGTTTCCATACGTATAATGTTATTATAATAAAGGTGTAGAATTAATTATAACATCAAAGCTAAGATATTAAACACAGTTAAAAAATGTCCATTCATTGTAAATACATTCGATAAACATACAATTTTGGTTCATCAGTCCAAGCCTAACCTAAACCTACTGTGTGAAAGTTGCGGTTAAGACAGGTAAAATAAATTAAATATACGCACAATAATTTTAGGTTAGGCCTAGACTGATGAACGGACATTTTATGTTTATCGAATGTATTTACATTCATTGCCATAGCAACCAATTTTATAACGCTTTTTCGTTACTCGTATTTATAATTGTTGTTGTCATAGCAACCAATCGTTACGCATTACATTTTCTATTTTGTTAACTCCTACCGCTACCAACGTTAAGGAAATTCGTTCCGAAATCTCAAAAAGTGTTACTTCCGGCCAAAAACATGATTCCGGTTGTTTTTATCGGCTAACCAACTCGTTCGAGTGACTTCGAAAACCAATGTGTGTACCAATTTTTTACCAAATCGAACTTAAAATGCGGCTGTTAGAGTGTATATACAAATTTTAATGAAACTTCCTCACAAATCGGTGCTTATTTACTACTCCAGTACGTCTCACTATAAGATTAACTTTCCTCTCATCTCATCTTTCCTTTGGGAACTTCGCTAGTAAAACAATTATTTGTTCTTATGTTGGTACACGTGTACAATGTTGATTCTTTTTGTGTTTATTTCAGGTGAAGCAAATTGTAAGCATCGCTGTGGGTTGTATACGAGGTACGTTGTTCTATTCATAACTTTATTTTACTAACATAACTTTTAACAAGTACGTATAATAACAACTAACAGAATTAAACTAATTATTACGATGTGATTTCAGTGTGTTAAAGTTTGTTTTCCTTAAGATGGATTTTACCTAGTTTTATAATTGCTTACTGCAAGAGTTGCCATCATTTTTGTATGTTTTATTCATTTTGTCGCGTCTTACTTTATGCCGGTTAGAATAATAAAGACGGGGGAGCAGCGTATATCGCAGATAAATCTATAACCGGTAGCCGGGATCGAACCTACGACGTTCCAAATGCAGCAAAAACTAACACGCTTGAAAAATATAGTCAATCTGTATAAGAATAACAATGATAACTTAATAAATACACGACTTAAACTGTAATATAAATAATTCGACCACGCGGCTGATCCGCTGACGTGAGTTGAGCGAATTTCCAAAATTAAGTTTATATGTTTTAGGGCTTTAACAATTTGGGAAATTGGTCTACTCACGAAGGATTGAATAGCTGCTTCCGTGTACGAAATATATTAGATAACTTCGTTTACACCTAGGCCTCAAGCTTTCGACTCACACGCTCCTTCCTTCAAGTGCTCTGCTAGTTTGCACCTCGACCGTCGACCAAGAAGAAGATGCCTTGTATTTGAACGGGTATTTTTATGATATTTTACGTTTTGCTTGATTTTCGGGAAAACAAGCGAGCTATAAGGTCGTGTAAAAGAACAAAATGTGCAGAATGTTATCATACATTTATGTTTTTGGATAAAATCCCAAACAATTTTCATTCTGGTACGAAAAATCTAGAAAAAATAGTGACTTTCGGTCATAAAATGTACTCGGTTGTTGGATCTTTTGCCTCATCCTAGCGACTTAGACAACTAACAAGTATAATATGTATAGAACATTTGGACCAAATAAGACTTCAAAAGCCGTTAGAGTTCGAAAACGTATCTATCTATCTATATATATATAAGCCAAATACCACTCGCTCACTCACTCACTGACTCATCACGAAATCTCAAAAACTACTGAACGGATTGGAACGAAATTTGGTATGTAGCTTCCTCTAGGGCCCTAGGTGTTCACTAAGAAAGGTTTTCCAAAAATCCTAAATCTTATGGGGGGGTTTGGCGGTCAAAGTTACTAAAACACGCTTTCTCCAAAACTACCTAACGGATTGGAACGAAATTTGGTATGTAGCTTCCTCTAGGGTCATAGGTGCTAGCTAAGAAAGGATTTTAAAAATTCGAAATTTTAGGGGGGTTTGTGGGTGTCAAATTTACTAAATAACGATCTCTCCAAAACTACCAAACGGATTGGAGTGAAATTTGGTATGTAGCTTCCTCTAGGGCCATAGGTGATAGCTAAGAAAGGGTTTAAAAAAATTCGAAATTCTAGGGCGTTTGGGGGTCAAAGTTTCTAAAAATACCCATAAAAATACATAGTATAATATATTTTTTTGGTTAATATACATTTAAATTTGATTTCTCTATCGATGAATGCAAATCCGGATCGGGGCATCTATATATATTTTTTGCTGTCTCGATCTATATATTTATCATCATATCTAATGAACGATTTGTCTAAACATGGCGAAATCTCAAACAATATATGTACTATTTATGAGATAGATATTCCAATTAATCAAAATATTGTACGGTTATAAGTCTCACAAATTTTTTTGAATGGTTTAAAATATTGGTACATTGGATTTTTTATCTTGTTGCCTACAGACTGATCACGATTTCTTAAAATGTATATAGACTTGAAACAAGAATCCTGGCACAAATAACTGTACCTTGCCCCTCCCGCCCCTCCCTCACTTTCACATTCCTACTCACTGACCACAAGGCACTGGTGCATCAGTTGGGCTTATCATTTTGATGTTCTCATTCCTCTAAACCCTTCTAATCCTGATACTCCCGTTCTCTCTTATATTACGGAGGATAATATTGGGGAAATTGGGAAGCTTTCAGACAATGATCTCCAAAACTCTCAGTCTCCGTCGACAGAACCGTGTTTGTCATCTAATACTGTTGAGTCAGATCATTGTTCCATCGTTCAAACCACCTAGAAACGTGGGAAAAAACTGCGAAAATTTTTTTCTAAT
Organism: Philaenus spumarius; assembly: GCA_018207615.1. Taxonomy (NCBI): domain Eukaryota; kingdom Metazoa; phylum Arthropoda; class Insecta; order Hemiptera; family Aphrophoridae; genus Philaenus; species Philaenus spumarius. The sequence continues at coordinate 19,645 of JAGFPH010009910.1, read as the reverse complement.
ACTAATCGTGCTAAAGCACATAGGGAGTCTGTCGAAAGATACAATGCAAAAAATACTGCCATGCATCGTGAGGCTTCCAAAAAGTACAGTCAACAAAACCCCCAGGTCAAAATGGCTGCCGTTCAATAATACAGTTCTAAAAGATGTCACATGAAGGTGCTTCCATGGTCTGAAAAATCAATGTCAGGGTTTCACTACAACTGCAACACCGATTATCACAAAGACAAAACAGTTGAACTAGGTCCTATGACGACATGTAAATGGTGTACAGCTATGAAGTAGTATAAATGACATGGTTTAGAACCTACGATTCATATCCTTATGACACACAAAATTACCATCCTTTGTCGCATTTATTTTACCAAAATAATTATGCAATAGCGAAGCATTGCCGGGTCAGCTAATCTATATATATAAAAGCGAAATACCACTCACTCACTCACTCACTCATCACGATTTCTCAAAAACTACCGAACGGATTGAAATGAAATTTGGTATGTAGCTTCCTCTAGGGCCATAAGTGTTCACTAAAAAAGGGTTTAAAAAATTGGAAATTTTAGGGGGGTTTGGGGGGTAAAAATTACTAAATCACGATTTCTCAAAAATTACCGAACAGATTGGAATGAAATTTGGTATGTAGCTTCCTCTAGTGCCATCGGTGCTCATTAAGAAAGGGTATAAACAATTTCGAAATTTTAAGAGGGGTTTAGGGGGATCTAAGTTACCAAAATCATAATTTCAGATCTTTTATTATTATGACAATAGTGCTTTTATTATTTAAGATGTATTTATATATATAAAAGCCAAATACCACTCACTGACTGAACACTTAAAAAGAATACAATTACGTTGAAAAGACTGAAATTACCAACCACCACGAGCAACGCCGTACGGGTCAGCTAGTATATATATATATATTGCCAGAAGGAGAAGCCAAGGAAACCTTGTCCCCAAAGAGCTGAGGGAAGAAACTATTGATTTGTGGCAGTCAAGATGGAGGCAAAGTGCTACTGGGTCATGGACTAGGAAGTTAATTCCAGACCTTAGGGTGTGGATTAACCGTAGGTTTGGGGACACGTCCAAATACCACTCACTCACTCATCACGATATCTCAAAAACCACAGAACGGATTGGAATGAAATTTGGTATGTAGCTTCCTCTAGAGCCCTAGGTACTAACTAAGAAAGGTTTTCAAAAAATTAGAAATTTTATGGGGGTTTGGGAAAGTCAAGGTATAATATACATTAAACTTTGTTTTGTGTATCCGTGCAAAGCCGGATTGGACCAGCTAGTATATATGTATAACATTTCTAATGATCTAAAAACGTATTCTAGGGACCATGATCGGTGCTCATTGACCACTCCTGACCTTAGTTATTACCAGCAGGGTCATTGCAATATATTTTCTATGAAAATTCGCTTATAAGTAAATTGAAAAATATACTGCACTAAATACATAACTTTCAAACAAAAACAATAAAATTCCCGTTCAAAGGGAACATAGGTACTGGACTATTGGAATGCATTCTGAAATTTTCAGTTTGTTCACTTGAAGAAGATTTAAATACTTGGATTGTATTGAACCAAGTCACTTGAGCGGGATGTTGAAGTAAATCCAACTCCATTGAAGCGTACAAACGCACTAGACGCAGTTTCAAATATAACCTGATATATACAAACTTTGCTATACACACTGATTGAGTACTAATTAAGAAATCTACTGGTAATGTAGGCCATATTATATGTCTGGTTTTGAGGTTGGAAGTTGTTGAATTATACCTTTTACTCAAACACCTGAAATAAACTTCGGAAAACAAAAAAAATGATCATACACTATGGGAAACCCCTGCGTGCGGAGCCCCCCGTTAGAACCTTCTACACATAATCATGTTAAGTTTTCTTCATAATAAAGGTGTAGGATTAATAATAACCGCAAAGCTAAGATGGTAAATAATGTTAAACGTTCAAAACAAATTATTTCGTATATTTCGTAACAGCAGTTATATAATAAAGCTTAAAAGAACCATCAATGCTCGGGTCTACACTTTAATAAAAACCTAACCTAAAAGTAAGAAATACAAATATTGCTTCAAAGTTTGAAATCAGGTGTTAGTGGAAATATTAGAGCGAATAGTTTTATCTGTTATTTTATTAAATTGGTTGCTATGGTAAACATGACAAATGGTACATGTATTGGTTCATTATTTTATTTCTAACCTAAGAATGTTTTCCGACTAAATTTACAAATATTGAAATAAAAAATGTTTTTATCGAAATGAATTATAGCCTATGTTGCTCAGGGATAGTGTAGCTTTTTATTAGTAAAGCTATTTTTTAAATCGGTTCAGTAGTTCCAGAGATTACCCCACATATAAACAAACAAATTTTACTTCTTTATAAAATTAGTATAGATTTAATTCACAGGCAAACGTTTTAATACTAACTCTTTTTAAATACGGTCATTTATATTATTGTTTACTTTAAAATTCCCTTAAATTTAATCAACATTAGGCATATTTTATTTGTAAATTAACAAAAGTTCAAACTTATTGTGATTCTATAAAATAGCAATAGTTCAGCCCAAGCTATTGATAGCTAAAAATATTGTTTTATGTTTGTAGTTCTAACGGGTTTTTCAGGTTGCCAAAAACAAAGTAGAGTACTGTAAAAATACATACATTTTCAACGATTTCTAACCTCAAAGTCGATACTGCAGTATATTACAGCCTACATTAGTTTTAGAACTAACATACAAAAACAACATCCAGACATTATAAGAAGTTTGTTTCGATTAGAGTTGTAAACGTAACTCAGAAGTATCCTAATATAGGCTTTTGTTAAATTATAGGAATGTATTTACAATGAATGTACATTTAATTGTGTTTACTATCTTAGCTTTGATGTTATAATTAATTCTACACCCTTATTATAATAACATTAAACGTATGGAAACAGTAAATATTTGTATGAAAAACAAACTAAAAATAAACGGGGATTGAAAGATTAAAATTATGTATGTATGTTGCCGTTGAGGCTGGTAAAAGAATTGAAGAAACGTCATGATGAACTTCGTTCCTGACGGGGGTGCTACGACCGCACACATTTACTTTTTTCTCTATTAATTTCTATAATTTTAATTTGTATACTAAATCAAGTGTCTTTTTGCTCTCCTACCGATTGTACTATTCAATTTATTAGTTGAATAAACAGACAGAACGTGTACGTAATCAATGTTCCAAGCCGGTTAGTTGCACAAACACTCACAGAATGCGCTGCCGCTGTTTATTTACTTTTCTTTGTACATTGCAAAATGTCACGCGAGAATTGACAGCGTGATAAAGTGTCTGCAATAAACATGTTGGGACAAGCTTTCAACGCTTCTTTGTTCATTTAGTCTTTAGAGATATTAAATTTCCCTTTATGTTGAATTCCGTGTATTTTGTTCGGTTCTAATTAGTTGTTTAGCACTGTATTATAATATTTTGTACCCTCCATCCGTTTCCATAATTATAAGTAAAATAATTCAGTAGATTTTATTACTTTCTCACTATACTATAGTATAGAGAAAGTATAGTGATCGCAAAAAAATCGATGTTGAGATTTTTGTCTAAATATCCGTTTTAGGACCCTCTGAGTCAAAAAAAGCGGTTTTTACAAAATGTCTGTCTGTATGTATACAAAGCTAGAGCGAAAACTATTCGATCGATTTCAAACAAATTTGCACCAGACATGTCAAGTAGGCCTGTATAGATGCACGAAAAACGGTTTTGAATTTTTTTAAAAACAACCCCCTTTTTGGCAAAAAAAAAACCAAAAAGTCAGTTATAGTTTTTTATAAAAAAAACGGCTCAAACGATTTCGATAAAATTTGGCTTATTTGTAGCCCTTAATGTGCCCTACCATATGCAAAAAACCGCATCTTTCTAAAAATTCTCGTTTAGCTAATAATAATAATAAAAACAGATTTTTGGGTTTTTTTGCCAATAAGTGGGTTGTTTTTCAAAAATTTTCAAAACCTTTTTTCTTGTATCTATACAGGCCTAATTAACGTGTTTGGTGCAAATTTGTTCGAAATCGATATAATAGTTTTCTCTCTGGCTAATAATAATAATATTTATTTGTTAATGATTTTGATAAAAAATCATCTCTCCTACCCCACCCTGCAAGTCACAGTGAATCTGTTTAATAATTTAAATATGTTTGTGAGAAAGTATGTGCCATTTCCTGGTACCGTTTATTTTATGTACGTGTAACCTAGATTAATTTACTTTTACATAGGCTACATAGTAAAAACCTAAACTTGATTTGGTTTATTTTAATTTTGTAAGCGAATTACCATTCGTAAGATGAGCTATTGCAGTGACTCTTATGGTGAGACCTAAGGTCGGGAGTTTGGAAGAGTTCAGGACGGTGCTTTTGGAGGTGTTTCGGGCGAGTCTGGCCTTGGGCCATGTTCCAAGGCAATGGGCGGTGGCTAGGGTGGTGTTTGTACCAAAGCCTGGAAGAGCGGGTTATGCTCAGGCCAAGGCATACAGACCCATCTGCCTAAACTCATTTCTACTCAAAACAACGGAGAGAATACTAGATAGAGATATTCGGGAGACAGTGCAAAAGAATTTAGCTTTGCACGAAAATCAGTTTGCGTATAGGCTAATCAGATCCACAGATGTAGCTCTACATCAACTTGTGAGCAGGTTGGAGGAAAGCATGGAAAGCAAGGAAGTAGAACTGGCGGCTTTTATGGATATAGAGGGTGCTTCAGTAACACTTCACACCAGTCGATGTTGAGGTCGTTAGAGGGGTGTGGGGTGAACAAAACTTTTGTAGGATGGGTTGATGCCATGTTAAGCAGCAGAAAAATTCAGGCATCCCTGTATGATGAATCCATCATAGTCAGGGCTAGGCGTGGATGTGTTCAGGGTGGTGTTCTTCCCCCCTGCTATGGAACCTTGTAGTGGACAAGCTCCTACGGAGGCTGAATGCACAAGGATATTACACCCAGGGTCATTGTGGTAAGAGGCAGAGATCTGAAGATTGTCAGTGAACTCATGCAGACTGCCTTTACTCTGGTTGAAAGATAGTGTCAGGAGGAACAGCTGGCTGTAAATCCTAGAAACATCTCTCTTATTCCCTTTACAAGAAAAAGGAAATTGGAGGTTAATCAACTGCCTAAGCTCTTTGGGCAGGAGGTAGCATTTGGGGATCAGGTAAAGTACTTGGGTATCCTGCTGGATAGAAGACTTACCTGGAATCCGCAGATGAAGAGGTTGATATCTAGGGCCAAGAATCTTATGTTTGCATGTAAGAGGGCTGTAGGTAAAACATGGGGGCTAAAACCAAAGATGGTTATGTGGATTTACACCATGATTATTAGACCACTAGTCGCCTATGCGGTGGTAGTATGGTGGCCTAAAACAGTTCAGAGTGTTGCCGGTGGGAGGCTGGATAGTGTCCAAAGGATGGCTTGTCTGGCTGTCACGGGTGCTATGGGGTCGACTCCGACGGATGCTTTGAATGCCCTCCTGGATCTCCCTCCTCTTAGAGTGTTTATACAGGGACAGGCCAGGATGGGGGCGTACAGACTGCAGCAGGTAGGCTGCTGGAGAACAAGATGGCCTGCGGTAGGCCATTGCAAAATAAATCAGGTGGTCTCTACGGAAGTTTTAAACATGCCGTCAGACCACATGATTCCAAAACTCTCTATTGAGAAACTCTTCAAGACAAAAATCTTCTCGAGGGAAGAATGGGAGTCTGGAAGGAGTTTGTACGACGAGCAGGATGTAGTCTGGTTTACAGATGGCTCGAAAACGGAGGAGGGAACAGGAGGTGGAGTCAATGGGGTTCAACCTGAGGGCTCCACTGTCCTGTATCTAGGCAAACATGCTACTGTTTTTCAGGCAGAAGTTTGTGCGATCTCGGAGTGCATAGAAGAGAATCTTAGAATGGGATACAAAGGTAAGAACATCCTGATTTTCTCTGATAGCCAAGCAGCGATCAAAGCGCTAAATTCATATAGAGTAAAATCTAAAGTGGTTTGGCACTGCCTCTCGGCATTGATGAAGCTTAGCCTAGGGAATGAGGTTTCTGTGTGCTGGGTCCCTGGGCACTCATGCATTGATGGTAATGAGAGAGCAGATAAGCTAGCCAGGAAAGGGTCTGAGGCTCCTCTTGTGGGCCCTGAGCCGGTGCTTGGGATTTCCTATGGGCATGCCAGAGCATCTGTTGAGATGTGGATGCAGGAGGGCAAAGACAAAGCCTGGAAGGTTTCAGGAACAGATGGACTTGCCAGGAAGTTGTTCAAGCCTGGCAGGAAACATGCAGAAGAACTTATCTCGCTAGGAAGGGATAACATGAGATGGGTGGTTGGCCTATTAACAGGTCACTGTCATCTCAGGAAACACCTACATAGAATAGGGATTGCTGAGGAGAGTATATGTAGGAAATGTGGAATGGCTGAAGAATCGGCGGAACACATCCTTCTGGAATGTGAGGCTCTAGGTAGAGCCAGAACTTTCACCCTGGGCTCACCAGGGCAGGAAAGGGAAAAAATCCTAGGAAACCCAATAGGTAGCATCTGTTCCTTTATGAGGAAGACAGGTATCACTGGGTGGGAGTAATTAGGAAAATTAAGGGGACAAAAGATCTTTTTGGTCGACGCCGGCAGGGCTCTGGTTAGGACCTTGCAACCCACAAAAAAGAAAAAAAAAAAGGTCGGGAGTGGTAAATGAGCTGCGATCGTGGTCCTCAGAATACGTTTTGGGGTGTCATGAAAATTGTACATATGCGTTCGCACTCTATCAGCCGTATACGTCCGATTTGGTCCAAATTTAGTACACATGTTGGTTTTTTAGGTAACTGGAACTAGGGACTAATTCGTTACCCTAAAAAATCCCACTACATGTTTTTGAGGGTTTTCGTACTAGAATTAAACTTTTTGTGGCTTCATCAAAACGAAATAACATAGGAGATTATTCTGCACATTTTATAGCCAGTCAATTTTGATCGTAACGTAAATTACCAAAAACATTAGGTTCAAATGCACGTTGCAGATTTTACCGTAGCTTCTGATCCGACACCGCAAGGTCGAAGTGGAGAGTTTTTCCTCTGCGAGCGGCACTAGGTAATAAGGTGCAAACACATTCTATTCCTATATCTCGTACATGTAAGTAGCTATTCAGCACCTTCGTAGGTTGATTAATTTCAAAAAAGTTGGTCGAGACCCTAGAACATATAAACGGGAAATTCGGTCAACTCACGTCAGCGGTTCAGCTGCGTGATCGAATTATTAGCGAATTTCCGTAGGAAAAATGAGCTATTTCAGGGGCCCTATGCTATTGCAAATGAGCACCGATCGTGGTTACCGGAACACGTTTTGGGGTGTCATTAAAAATCATATACATTTTAATGATATGATACTCTAGCGGCCTCATTTTAACTCCGATTTGGTTCAAATTTGGTGCACAAGTTGGTTGTCTACGTCGCTCGGACGAGTTCGTTAGCCAAAAAAAATTAAACAATCGGAAGCACGTTTTTTGACAGGAAGTAACTATTTGTTTTTTTGATTTTTCCTACGAGAATGATTTTTTTCCCGAATTTTTTCTACAAATATAAATGTCGGATGTTATTCTGCACATTTTGTTTTTTACGCGACCTTATAGCTCGCTTGGTTCCCCCAAAATCGATCAAAACGTAAAATACCATAGAAGAACCAGGTCCAAAGCCATATGGTGGATCCTACCGTGGGGTTGGCGTGCGAAGCACGCAATGCATTGTTTATTGAATATACGCTCAATACGGGGATTGGCGTGCAAAGCACGCGATGCATTGTGTATTGAAGGTACCCGCAATATCCGGAATGGCGTGCAAAGCACGCAATGCATTGTGTATTGAAGATACCCCCAATATGCGGAATGGTGTGCGAACCATTTGGCAGCTATTCGGCACCGTCGTGAATAGACCTATTTCCCAAATTGTTGGTTGAAACCCTTAAACACAGGCCTATAAACTTAATTTTGGAAATTTGCTTAACTCATGTCAGCGGTTCAGCCGCGTGGTCGAATTATTTTTAATCACACATCTGTTCATAGCGTATATATTTACTTACAACACAGATCAATTACAAAAGCAAACGTCCTTTAAACAAAAATATAAATATTTTACTATATATTATTTAGACTACTATATTATATTTTATTATGTTCATCGT
>JAGFPH010009910.1:0-11339 GCA_018207615.1 Philaenus spumarius | reverse complement strand
ATTTTCAATACACAGAGCATTGCATGCTTCGAACGCCAACCCCCGTATTGGGAGAATTTTCAATACACAGAGCATTGCGTGCTTCGAACGCCAACCCCCGTATTGGGAGCATTTTCAATACACCGAGCATTGCATGCTTCGAACGCCAACCCCCGTATTGGGAGAATTTACAATACACAGAGCATTGCGTGCTTCGCACGCTAACCCCCGTATTGGGAGTGTTTTTAATAGGCCTACACAATGCATAGTGCGTTTAGTTAGAGTAAAGTATTTTTGTTGAACCTTAATAGTTTTCTTATTGAATAGATCAGATCAAGCTCACAAGAGAGTAAGGCTGTAACCTACTGCATCCATGTGTTGGAACCTTCTATACACATAATCATGTTATGTTTTCTTCATAATAAAGGTGTAGGATTAATAATAACACCAAAGCTAACACGGTAATTAATTTTAAATGTTTAAATCAAATTATTTCATATATTTTATAATAGTAGTTAATTATAATAAAGGTTAAAAGAACCATTAAGGCTCAGGTCTACACTTTCATAAAAACCTAACCTAAAATTTAGAAATACAAAATTTGAAATTAGCTATTAATGGAAGTATTACAGCGAACACATGTTATCTGTTATTTTATTCAATTGGTTGCTGTGGTAATAAATGTAAACGCATGTGTTGGTTTATCGGTCTAAGCCTAACCTAAGAATTTTTTCCGACTAAATTTACAAATATTTAAATAAAAAGAGGTTTTTATCGAAATTACTTATAGCCTATGTTACTCAGGGATAGTGCAACTTTTTATTAGTAAAACTATTTTTTCAATCGGTTGAGTAGTTCCAGAGATTACCCCCTACATTCAAACAAACAAACTTTACCTCTTTATAATATTAGTATAGATATAACTTCAAAAGGTTCAGCGGTTTTAAAACTAATAGTAGCACTGTCGACCATAGATTTTCAATTCGCAATGCATTGCGTGCTTCGCACGCCAACCCCCGTATTGGGAGTATTTTCAATACACAATGCATTTTGTGTTTTGTTAGAGTAAAACATTTTTATTGAACCTTCATAGTTTTCTTACTTAATAGCAGATCAGATCAAGCTCACAAGAGAGTAAGGCTGTAACCTACTGCATCCATGTGTATTGTACGTTGTAGTTTAATCAAGTAAATCTAAATATCAGTATGCACGCAAAGCACAATGATGTAAAATATCTTGCTGGATCCTCTGTTGTGTTGTCTATTTTATAATTTAATTTGCACTTCTTAAACCTACTATTAATTTTTACTACTAAATTTTGGGATTTGTAGGGGGGGGGGGGGGAGGTTTGAACCCCTAATACGGCCTTGCTTAACATTAAAATTTTTAAATGGTCGTTATTTCTGACCACATCCCCTTTTATTTAAGTGCTTCGTGGTAAAATGTTTAACTTCATTTTGATAAACTAGTTGTAGTTGGTACATCTGAATTTTTCTTTAATTGAATCTTCTTATAAACCGTTCCCATTGAAGGTCACTCACTATCCCCAAAAACTGGTCATACTGCTAGTGTAGATTATCGGAGGTTGGTTTTAAAGCTAGTAAGTAAAAATAAGCTATTTTTAAAATTCCCAATATTGTAACATTAAATTGCCGCCATTTTGTGTAGGGCGAACATTTTGATGTCTGATTTGCGCCATTGTGTTCTCCTAAGGTAGACCTGTAATTTTATATACAACTCGACCTATGCTCCTATTTAAGTTTTCCCTCCGACTCCCTGTGGTCCGCCCCCCTAAGGTAATAAATCAAATGTACGGGAAAATGGTAAACTTTTTAACTAACACAACCTACGAAATGAGGAAGCACAATGTCCATTTCAGAGGTATTACTAATTAAAATATACATTGTATTAACATTAACAGATTGAGGCTATGACGTAGGACAATCTGTTACACTTACATACCCAACTCAAATATACTGAATTAGCAATGCGATTGTGGCCTAACCGGCTAAAGCGTTAGTCTACGGTGATGGACTCTGCTGGTTCGAATCTCGGCAAGACCAAAACTTTTTTCCAACAGATGGAATAGAGCGTTTCATAAGCTTCCCTTTGCTATACTTATTCAAAATGGTCAAACAATTTTCAATTACATCATATTTGTGTGTTGTTTCCATAATGTGTTCAGCAAATTTTGAATCGGTTTTCGGAGGTTGTACTGATCGCATTGCGGGTGGAAGATGTTCTTTAAACCTCTTACGAAATGATCGTCCTGTCTGCCCTATGTATTTTTTGGGTCAATCAGCACATGCTATCTGGTATACTCCTGTTTGTTGGAATTTGTACTTCTATTCAATATTTGCGACAAATTATTTCTCGTGCTATACGTGGTAATTTACCCTTTTTCCTGAAGGTGTTGCTCAGTGAGTTATGTAGTCTGTGGTTGTATGACACTAAATTATATTTCCTATCTGTCTTTGTCCTAGGTTTTGTTTCTTGTGCAGCCTTTATTTCTTGTTTCTTCAACATTCTATCCACAACGGTAAATGGAATTCAAAATTTGTTGAACGAGAAAACACACAAATATGATGTAATTGACAAATCTTTGACCATTTTGCGTAAGTGTAGCTAATGCTCTGGAGCAGTATGAGATTTATAAAGCTTTCAAGACAGGCAAGGAACGCTACTTAATGATAATCTTAATTTCAATTCCTACCCACTATTCGACTTGATAATAGACATGGCAAAAGCAAATTCAGATAGGAACTATGCTCATACGTAACACCGACAGTCTAGCCGTGGACAGTGAACTAACCATATGGACATTAAAATGTGCGAGCGTGTATTTTGTAATTGTGGACTCGTGTGTATAAGTGTTTTTATTTTTACTAATAACGAAGGACAAAGGTCGGTCCTTAACTTGAGAATGGCTGAATAGCCGAAATGGACGTCGTTGGACGTTTTGGACGGAAAGTTCAACAAGTTTACTTAATAAACAATAGTCGGTATGGCAAACATAAACAATAATAAATAATTCATAGCCAGCCTAGATAACCCCTATCTCCTAAAACCAATACTGTAGGCAGTGGACAGTCGCTACAATGGGCCCACTAAGTGCAGAAATTAAAATATATACAGCGTTTAATGTAAAGTATTTATACATTTTTAATTCATGCCAACAGAAATACCCCAGTAAGCCCTCGAAAATACAAGCCCCCGTAGAGTGATACAAAAGAAAATAGTGACTATTGCGACGATCTGTATATATAAACAAAAATATGTTTGTTTCTTTGTCCTCTATAGACTCAAAAACAGAATTCACTATAAAATTGCATAGTTTATTCAAATTATTGTTGAGTGTTTAGACATAACAAATACTACAGTCTAAGTGGTTGAGATGGGGTTGCTACCCCTACATAATAAATATAAATTAAACTAACTTAGTACAAGCTATAAAGCTAACATTATTCAGTATTATTCTTAAGTTATAGAAAAACTATTTGAAATTCGATTACTTAAGGAAAAGGGATGAAATGGGATAACTATCAATTACAATTAAATACTAAAATACTAATTTGTACACTAATGTTTTAGTTATGCTCAAAAACTACTCAACTAATTTCACAATTGTAACTCAACGTACAATTAAATACTAAAATACTAATCATAGAAAAAATCCTTCGAACTAGAAACGTACCTTCAAATTGAAGAGTAATGAGCGTGTTAGAAATTAGTGGTTGTAGAAAAATAAAACAAAATAGCAGACATCTGCCAAAAGATGGGTTTCCGAACATATGTTTTTTATTTGTGATCATATTTTGCACACGATCAACCCCGGAATTATTTTTTAGCAATACGAAATAACCCTGTGTATATAAATCAATTATTAATTATTTTAATACACTAGTGTGTAGAGTGAAATATTGATAGCGAACCCTTGCTAAAATTACAAATAGAAAACGTATTTATTAAGTCAAGTAAGCAAGAGTAGGAACAAATAGAAAGGAAAGGAATCCGTTGACAAGTAATATCCGTGCTTTCATGTAATACCACTCAAAGACACGTGATTTAATATTAGGCTGGGAGGAAAGTACTCGGTTATATTAAAGGCGAAGTGTTTCGTTTCTAGGAAGGACCCTTGACACGTGTCTTTAAATTTCCGTTTTTATTAAATCGTGGAGCTCAACTTTTTAATTTGTACTGTAGACAAGTCAACCAAAATACAGGATGTTCCAAGAACTCGTTTCAGGTAAATTTTACAAAAAACATTCTCGTCTTATTGCGTCAGAGCTGCCAACCTATGAGCAGAAAACTTATTGTATTACTAAACGCATTAAGTAAACAGCGAATATAAATTCTACAACAGTTGGTATTACTGCACAGTAGGTGATCAACAGTTCTAATAGAATGACATAAAACTTCAGTTTTTCCTTTATATATAAACAAACTACACACTGATTAATTAGATACACATCAGAAATCCATCATTTCAAAATCTAACTATTTAAAGACAACATTATCTAGGCATACTTAATTATGCTGACGGGGATTTTTAACTCGGTAAATGATAAAGACAATAATAAGGATTATGAAACTATGGGCCTATTTGTTAAAACAATTTATTTACATAAATTATATGTATATTTAAAGAAAGATACAAATACTATTTTTTAATCGCTTTTTATTTCATATTGATAGATCAAAATGATTTAGAAGTTATTAATATTATAGTGAAGTAATTAATAATCGAATTTTTTTATATGTTATACGAAGATGTGCGAATGTTTCCGAAGTAAAACAAATAGGTATCTATTCTTGAAATTTGTATACACAAATATATTGATGATAAAAGGTTATATTTATATACAGTTTATAACCTCAAAGCAAATATTATAGCGTATATTATGGCATACATTAGTTCTATAACTCATATTTAAAAATATTAACTTCACAAGAAATTATAACGATTGAAGTTGTTAACATAACCCCAAACTATAATCTACACTGGGTTTGTTCAAGTATTACAGATGACGGGTGAAATCAGCTGTTATATAATATCAATCAATCAATCAATCATTTATTGGTCTCTGTGACAAATATTTGTATAAGACAAGTCAACAATATAACAATACTAACAATATAAAAATATATATGTAACTTACAAAAACAATAACCATACAATAAAACATATACATGTAACCAATACTAGTCATTTAAAAATCTACATAGACTAATTCACAGTTTTTTTAATAATTTCATTTCCGCTGAGGACAAAGTAACAGTAATAAAAACTCACAATAGATAATAACAACAACAATAATAATTAATTATAATAATAACAACAACAATAGAAAACCTTTAAGGACCCAACCAAGAACATGTGAAAGGGAAGATCAGACTTCACATTCAGAGGATCTTTAAAGGGAACTAGACCCAAAATCATGGCACATAAACTCCTCCACAGAGTAAAAGGATCCAGACAACATTAGTTGCCTAAGGCTGTTTTTAAAAGAATTTAAATTTTGTATCTTTTTTATTTTAATGGGAAGATTATTCATGAATAAAGGACCTGCTTGCAAAGGAAGTTTACTAAATAAATTCAACTTGTGCCGATTAGCACGATAGTTGCAAGCGGTCCTAGTGTTATAATTATGTATGTCCTTGTTCTGAACAAGATCACACTTATATTTAAAATAGAGAATTACTTCCATTATATACATACTAGGAAGTGTTAAAATTCTCAATTCTCTAAAGTATTTTTTACAAGATTTTTGTTTATTTATACCTGCTATAAGCCTTATAGCTTTTTTTTGTAGGACAAACACTCTTTGCATATTCTGAACTGATGAATTCCCCCAAAGTAGAAGTCCATAGCTCAGATGTGGATATATTAGACCATAGTAAGCTGTTAAAAGAACTGAAGAGTTACAATATAATTTTAAATTTCTTAATCCAAATATTCCTGAACTAACTTTAGCACTGATGCTATTGACATGATAGTTCCAGGTCAGCTTGTTATCTATGGTAAGACCCAAGAACTTTATTGAATTTACTTCTTCAAGTTCTTTTTCTCCACACTTAATGTCTGAAAAGTGTTTAGTTTTAAACTAAAATTCAAATATTTGTTTTTTTCTAGATTGATTACCAAATTATTTTCAGTGAAAACTGATAAGTAGCATTGACCTGTACAAAAGCCCTTTGCTCTAGATTTTGGAGAGAATCTGCTTTGAATATTAAAGTTGTATCATCAGTAAATTGAATTAATCTATCCACATATACTGCTGATGACAAATCATTTATAAAGATTAAGAACAAAACTGGTCCAAGAACTGACCCTTGAGGTACACCATATTTAAATTTCGACATTTTAGACAGCCTTCCTGCAACAGTAACACATTGTGTTCTATTGTAAATAAATGATTCTAGCCACAGAAGTGGCTGTCCTCGAATGCCAAGTCTTTCAAATTTTGTAAGTAATATGTTACTCACGTATGTACACTCGCTTTTATATGAGTTGACTAGTAAGCCCCCGTGAAAATTCACAGGCAGATTAATTAGATACATATCAGAAATACACCATTTATAAAACTACTATTTAAAAACACGAACTTTATCTAGGCCTACCTAAGTGTGCTGAGGGAATTTAACTCTGGTAAATGTGTAGAATTATAAGGACTATAAAACCGTGGGTCTATTTGTAAACATATTATATTCATATACTGCACATTATTATGTATCAAAATGAAGATAAACATTTTATATTTTAATAGTTTTTTATTTCATATTATTATATATAATGATTTAGAAGTTATAATATTATAATGCAGAAATTAATAATAGCAATTAAAATGAGAAATTAAATGCCTACATGTTTATAAAAGTCATACCAAGATGTACGAATGTTTCCGAAGTTAAACGAATGAGTATTTCCTCTTTATATTTGTATAAATGAATATATTGAATATAAAAGGTTGTATTTATATACAATAATTTATAACCTCAAAGCAAGAAAGCAAATCTTATAAGGTATTACAGCTTACAAATTATTTCTGTAACTGTTATTTAAAAAAAAAAACTTCACAAATTATTATTTTATTGATTGAAGTTGTAAACATAACCCCAAAAAGCTTGTGTTACATTTGTGATGGGTGAAACAGCTGTTGTAATATTTGTTACTCACGTACTGCCACGCGCAAACCTCCCTACCCTTTTAATTTATTCAATAAACACAACCTTTTGTTGTTAACTTTAACACTTTCCCTCATCAAATAACACCCAAGTGTTTTCAGGCCCTATTTGATGTTGTTCCGTTGTACTACCCCGTTAGAACAATTTGAGAGGTTTGGCGAGGGCAAGAAAAGGAAAACTTTTTGTTTCCTATTCTTAAGTTTTTTAAATTTAAATTAATTATACCTTTCTCGTCTTTTGTGTAGTACACTAGCTCAATTCTAGACTCTTTTTCGGGATCGTTCCCTTTGGAGTTAAATTTGTAGTGATCCGTGAATAACTCACCTGCTGACTTAATTACACTAGAGCACTGAATGGTTTTAGGATTAATTTGATTGGATTTGTAAATTATATATTCAAAAATTTTCTATTGAAAACACAAAAACGATTTATTAATTAACATAAATCCATTAACTTTGAAACAACAAATTATTATTTTCAAAAACACAATGAAATTGGTTAATCTTTAACTTATAATTACATATATTGAAAAGTAGCAAAGTGATTAATTAATTTATTAATTAAAATTTGTATATTAATGATTATATTATTTACATACGACGATTTGCCATTGTGAGTAATGAAATTTACTAAACGAGTTTACTTTATTCAATTTCCCCAGAATTTACTTGAATTTATTTATTTAATTTATTTTATATATTACTTTGCAAAAAAGGGATTTATTTAAAATTATAAGTAACAATGATCGTTTGCCACTTACAGACCACAAGAAGTTCGACGCGTAATTCCTCCTGTCGATTTCCAGCGAGTTAAAGTTGTTCTCCTTGGTCCCCAGAATGGTTTCTTCGGCTTACAGTTGTCTTCTCCTAGACTTAATTAAAATTGTCCTCTCCTAGTTGATTGTATTATCTTTTGGCAAGATAGGCCGTTTATATGGATATTCTTCTCCCGAAATTATCACGACCCGACTTAGCTTTAGGCCGGAGCTAGAACGAACGCACACCGAAACTGATCGCCCTACGACTTTCTCTGTCTAAGTACCCTCGGATCTCGGTCAGCTGTTTACTCGTTGGCGCTTCGTGCTAAACTGATGTTAGAGGGGATGCAAGCTTCTCTTCTCGACTTTTAACTTGTCAAACCAGCATCTTCCTCTATGTAACAAGAAATCCTGATTTCTTGCTTTAGAAATATATTTTTTGGTCTTAATATATTCCCTGATTTATTTGATAAATTTTAGTGCCTTTATTTCCCATCGATTAGGCCTTATTTAATTATTATCTTCATTTATTGAATTACAATGTGCGGTCTGTTTTGCTCTTCGTAGTAGCTCCGATGACGTCACTTCCCTCTTGGTGCTTCGGGCTTGACTTCATGTCCGTGCCTGTCGTTTTGCGAATTTGACTTTGATTTCATCCAAATTCTATAACTTCTTTTTGTGTGGTCAGATTTTGGTTTTATTGACTTCTATGGATTGGTTGACGTTTTCTGGTTTCTCTGGAATTCGAATGGCGTTTCTACTCCTCTTCCTTCTTGAGTTATACACTTCGTTAGTTTTACTTAAATTTTGAAATTTATTTCCTGTAAATTTGAAATTTTCCATTTTTTCTTGCTTGTATCTTCTTCGGTTGGTCTTGAAACGCGTAAATCTGGTGTTGGTTTTTTGATAGCTTGTTTGGTTGTCAAGTTATTCAGCTTGTTGTTACTCTAATTGCCTTCGTTTGGTTTTCGGCGTTTCATTCCCCCCCTTTAAAGCTCTTTTCATATCTCACATGGCATTACAATTTATTACACATATATATACCCTATTTTATCAATATTTCCCTTTTATTAATCTCCCTTGTATCTATTTTGAATTAATAAAATTTTTTATTAATTTATTTTATTTATACAAAACTACTTATTTATTTATATTGAACTTCGGCTTGATTATGCCCTATTATTGACTCTATTAAATGTTATTTTTTATGATTTAATTACATTTGAACTTTATGAGTTATCAGCCTTGTTATGCCCAAGAATGACTTCACACTTTATTTTTTAGCTATAAAACTTTATAACTTTATATTTTTTATTACTTTATTTTCTTAACCCTTTTTAACTCTACAAATGACTCTACTTTGTTTTTGGATTTTATTCAAATTCTGCAAAATCGATTTGTTTACGCTTACATTTTTGTCTATAACTTTTTAACAAATTATCATAACAAGATTATTTTTATTACTCCTTGCTTATTTAACTCTCCTTTCAACATAAATCTAATAATAACAACTTTTTTTAATAAAATTACAAACCCCTATCTTTCAATGTTAATTCATTTCTACCAAATTTAGACAAGACTGGACAAGTCAATGCATGTCAGATCCTGCAAGGTTTTGGCTTGACTTTGTCGCTAAAGCATACGTCATAGTCTGCACGTATTTAACTAACACAATTTTAGTTAATTCTTCAAAATTATTACTAAATACTATTTTCACATTGGAAACTACTTTTTTATCTTAATTTTGGGCTTTTTTGACACCCTTTAGCTTTAATCTTTTGTTATATTGACTTTGAATTTATTTTAATTAATGTAATTAATTAACCCCAATTGGATCGGTCGACTGGCCGTTCCAATTATTCCCCCCCTTTAAAAACTGATTTTAATTCCTGAAAATCTGTTTTAGTAACACTTTCTTATACATTTTACTTTATACAATATTTCCTTAACCTAACATTTATACAAATTTCCACGTACCTTTCGTACACCTTATGTCCACCTTAGTCCACTTTTGTCCTAAATACACATTTATAACACAATTTTATATAGTCACAACATCTTGTTGTAATTTGCCTTCGCTATCTGAAACACATGTCTTAATACTATTTCCTTAATTACTAACACTTAATTGTAGCAAACAATCATGTTAAGTAAAAAAGAAAAAACCCATGACCTACTGCCCCTTTCAAAACTCACAATGTATTATTTCTTTGCAATGACTTTAAAAGGTTCAAAATAACAACTCCAATCTGTCTACCAACGCTTTTTGTCTCTCCCCTCAATTTTTCTCGGTGGTCATGTTCTGCGGAAATTGTTATTTACCCAGTGGCATTGTGAATGTTAATGGCTTTCCTTTCTTTCCTATTTCTCACCGCTTCACTGCTGTGGGTCGGCGACTGGTTGTGTTATGCAGGATGTTGATGTTTATGTTTTGCGGATGTTTTTATTTTGGTTTAGCGGATGTTTCTGTTTACTTCCACTTCCTTGCTGCTGGCCTAGTTTTTGAAGACTGGTCTCCCTTCTGCACTTCTATGTCACTTGCCTATGAATTGCGTTATTTACAAATTTTATTTACACTATTTTTTTATTTATTTTATTGATCTATATATGGCTTTAAATCTTTTATGTCGTAGACACATTTAGAACGTCTGGTTTCTGTGTCATACACTTCATAGGATTTTCTGCCTATAATATTCCTAACCTCATACGGTCCACCATAAATTAACATGAGTTTTTCTGTTTCTTGTTTGTCAGCACTAGCTCGATTACCTTTAATAATTAACACCTTATCTCCTACGCGAAATCTGGTCTCCCTGATGTTCTGGTTTTTCTTCTCTGCTCGCCGATTTCCTTTTCTCACAATTCTTTGTAGACACCTTTCTTTCTTTTCATCCCATGTTTCCACTTCTCGTAGGGTCATGTCCTCAGGAAAGTATTCTTGCCATACATATTGTGGTTCTACATTGTGTTGGATCTGGTGCGGCGTATAACCCGTAGTTTCGTTAGGTGTGTTATTTATTAAGTCCTCCATATAAGTCATATAACGTCGCCATGTTGGTTGTGTATTGTAGCAATAAGTTCGCAACATTCTTCCTATTTCTTTGTTAACCCTTTCTGCTAAGTTAACTTGCGGATGCCTCACTGGAATAAGTACATGCTCAATACCCCTTTCATCCATCCATTCTCGCCATCTGTTTGATGTAAATCCACGTGCATAATCGGTCAATATTTTCCTCGGTTGGCCTTCCCTTTGGAAATATTCCTGCAGCTTGTCAATGGTGTTTTTGGTTGTTGGATTTCTCACAGCATACATTTTAACAAATTTAGAGAACGCATCGATTATTACGAGTATATGTTGCACATTACCTTGTCCTTTAGGTAACGGTCCCAAATAGTCTATGGCTATAAGTTGTCCTAT
>JAGFPH010009909.1:24738-43678 GCA_018207615.1 Philaenus spumarius | reverse complement strand
TTTAACATAGATAAACACTTATATTTCAACTATTCGAATCTATAGTAGGCCTATTATCCAGTGTCAATAATCTGGATTGGTCCCTCGGTTCTACAATATTTTGTATGTAATTGTAATTATCCTAACTTGATTACATTGCTTCAACAATTTTCTTTATTAGAGTTTATAAATTTCATTAAATCCCGAACATATTTTTGGCCCCTCTGGCCGGATATATAAGAGTAATTATCTTATTTGTTCCACGCTAGGATTTTACAGTATAATCATATCTTTGTTCAAGAATTACTTATTTTATATTTCTATGGCGTCATAGCGCCATCTTGGAATTTGACTAAAGCTAAGGTCTCCGTTATATAATACATAGATTACGCATGCGCAATAATTCTTTGCCCAATGAAATACGATCACGTGACATGCGCTAAAGAAGATCATTTTGTCAAATATACGTAACTTACATCTTTACCAGACATTCTCGTGCTTGTCGCTTTCGGTACTCCGCTATCGCTATATCAACAAAACCTTTGACACAAGTTTATGTGTCTCTTCGAAACAAAATATTTTGATCAACAAAATATTTACATTGACTACCTATCTCAAACATTGTATTACTTAATCTTACTAGTTAGGCCTACTGTAAGATTCAATCTTAAAATTCAAAATTCGCTACACCGCCTTTATCCGTCAATCGGATATAATCGTTGGTAGAATAAAAAAAATCTGTGATTCAATTCAAACTATCGCAAATGATTATACGGCAGAAAATTTGCCTCCACAATACTCACGGAAATTGTCTGAATATCATGATATTATTGTTAAAAAACTTACAGATTTTGACAATCTAATAGATCGGTTAGCTTCGGATGAAAATACGGCTGAGTATAAACTGGAAGATGTCCTTGAGATTCAAGACAATATTTCTGAAGTAGCAATCACAGCAAAATCAAACATTAAACTCTTACTTGCATAACCCGGTTCAACTGAAACGGAGTTAAATACTTCTGAGAGTTCTCAAGTGGAAACTCGTAAAATTTCAATAAAATTACCTCGCCTGACGCTCCCTAATTTCGATGGCAATTTGTCGCAATGGACAAATTTTTACCATATGTTCGATTCTACTATACAACAAAACATTTCCTTAGCTCCTACTGAAAAGTTTAACTATTTATTATCTTGTTTATCTGGGGAAGCATTAAATATTGTGAAAGGATTACCAATCAGCCCACTGAATTATAAATTAGCTTGGGACACTCTGGTTGAAAGATATCAAAATCCTAGACGCTTAATTAGCTTTCACATAAATGAAATAATAGATTTACCTCACATTACCCATAACTCTTTGAAAAATATTCGCAATTTTTTGGATCTTTATTCAGAAAATTCACAGGCTCTGAAGCTTCTAAATTATGACGTCAGCCATGAATTAACACTGTTAACTCTTCTTCTTAAGAAATTAGATAGCGAAACTAGAAAACGTTTTGAGGACAAACGCACTTCATTTCATTGCATGCCGACTATTGATGATCTTATGAAATTTCTTAAAACCGAATGTATTCACCTCGAAGATGCTTTATCAACAGTTTCTGGTCCATCAAAACCAAATACTACTTCGAAAGCTAATTTCTCGCAACCACCCAATTTAAAACAAAATAAACCGCTTCGTCATGTATATCATGTAAGTGCCGCTTATACTCTTAAATGTCAATATTGTGAAGGAGATTCGCATACCATTTACAAATGTAACGACTTTAAAAACCTAACTCCAAACAAAAGATTAGATTTTATCGCAAACAAACAATATTGTAAAAATTGTCTTAGCAATAAACACTCTACGAGTTATTGCAAATCGACACAGAACTGTCAGTTATGTGGGAAACGTCATCATACACTGTTACATAATATAAAGGTCATATCCTGTTCCGAACACAAACGAGATATTAATCCTCAATCTTCCTGACTAGGCAACAGAAAATTGTACCTTCCACCGCAATATAAACAACACGATTATTTACCGAGTACACATAGAAATCCTAACAAAAACCTTGCTAGCCTCTCTAACATATCTCATTCCGATATACATGAGTCAATAACCATTTTATCTACCGTTAGAGTTTTACTTAAAGGTAACAAAGGTCGGTCACAAATTATTACAGCTGTTATCGATTCTGGAAGTCAAAGTACGTTATTGACAGCACAATGTGCTATAGATTTAGGCATTTACATTAAACCTTCAATTATCACTTTAAATGGAATTTCTAATGTTTGTACTTCGGTCAAAGGCTTAGCCAAAATAAATATATTTTCTATTGACGGTTCTACATTGATAGAAAACCACAACGCTATTGTTTTAGAAAAAATAACTTCTGAACTTCCGAAATTTGAAAAATCTTCGGACTTAACAAATAAAATAAAATACTTGAAACTAGCTGATTCACATTTTAACAACCCGCAAAACATTGACCTTTTAATAGGCGCTGACTTGTACGGGCATACAGTCACTGGAAATAAAATCCATTTAGGCACAAATCTACCCACTGCTATAGAAACTATTTTTGGTTATGCTTTAATTGGCTCAGTTGGTGTAAAATCCGCGGTGTCTACAACTATTGCTATGTTGTCAACTAATGACATTGATTTAAATAAAATTCTGCAACAATTTTGGATAAATGAGGAACCTCCATTACAAACAAAACAAGAAGATATGGAGAACATCGAGTGTGAAAATCATTATGTTTCACATATACAACGCGACTCTGGCGGTAGATATGTTACCGCACTTCCATTTAAAATTAATCCGCACTCTTTAGGTAAGTCTTTTGACATTGCAAAAAGATGTTTTCTACTTTTAGAGAAAAAATTAAACGCACATCCTACAATGAAAACCGCTTATAAAGATTTCATGAATGACTATTTAAATTCTGGTCATATGACACTTGCTGATGAAACAGTTTTGAAAAATAACCATTATTTCCTTCCGCATCACGCAGTCTGGAAAGAACACAGTTCTTCCTCTAAAATTAGAGTTGTTTTTGACGCTAGTGCTAAATCTAACGATGGCTTATCGCTTAACGATACACTACATTGTGGTCCTAAATTACAAAATAATATTTGTGATATTATATTTCAATTCCGTAGACATAATATAGTGTTTTCGTGTGACATACGGCAGATGTACAGACAAATAAAAATTATGCCTACGGATCAGAATTATCAATTAATTTTATGGCGAAACCATGAATCGCAACCTTTGTTAATCTACAAATTAAGCACAGTTACTTATAGTTTTAAAACTGCACCTTATTTAGCCATAAGAACACTCCATCAATTGGTCTACGACGAAGGTCAACAATATCCGCTCGCTTCCGAAATAATAACAAACAATATTTACGTTGATGACATTGTTACGGGATCCTATGATTTGACTTCCGTTTTAACATTACAACAAGAGCTTATCAGTTTACTTTCTAAAGGTCAATTTCAATTAAGGAAATGGACGTCAAACTCTTCTGAGCTATTACAGTCTGTGCCAGAAGCACATCGTGAAACGCCAATATATTTCAAATCGGAGGATGAACCGCTTTTCTCCATTTTAGGCTTAAAATGGACACCTACAACAGACGAATTTTCGTACACAATACAAATTACTGAACATCGCTACACTAAACGCTGTATTTTATCTGTCATTGCACGATTATACGACCCATGCGGTTGGTTAACTCCTATCATATTTCACGCAAAATGCATAATACAACTCTTGTGGACAATTGGTGTTTCCTGGGATGAAATAGTACCAGACAACATTATAAGTACTTGGCAAACATTTATTAACGATTTACCTAATCTACAAGAATTAAAAATACCTCGCTGCATTAATTTAAGCATCGCTTCTAACATTCAACTGCATGGTTTTTGTGATGCCTCTGAACAAGGTTACTCTGCTGTAGTCTACCTGCGCACTATCGATGATAAAAACATAATTAAAACTCATATTGTAATCGCAAAGTCTAAAGTCGCACCACTAAAACGCATATCGCTACCTCGCTTAGAGCTGTCTGGAGCTCATTTACTCGCTAAACTAATACAATATTCCGCTAATTTAATCTCGCCATTCTACAAAATTAATTCAATCCGCTGCTGGTCTGATTCAACTATTACTTTAGTGTGGATCAAATCACCTTCCTACAAATTAAAGGTCTACGTCGCTAATAGGGTCTCGCAAATCCAAGATTGGGTTTTGCCTGAAAAGTGGTCTCACATCCCCACCTGTCACAATCCTGCTGATTGTGCCACGCGACCCATCTCCTCACACGCTCTTATAAGTCACCCATTATGGTGGACTGGGCCTCAATGGCTACAACTTTCCGACCATGAATGGCCAATACCACTAAATCCAGTGGTGGACATTCTTCCTGAAATTCGTTCCAACCCCCTCCACATAGGTATTACATCATATTCATGTGAGTGGGACCTGCTCAGCAAGTACTCAAACTGGACAACTTTTAAACGTGCATTCGCATATATACTAAGATTCATCCACAATTGTAAAAACGAATCAAGGCTTAGTGGATCGCTATCATTAAATGAACTCAACGCAGCAGAAAGGAATATTATTAAATTAATTCAACAACGTCATTTCGCAACTGAAATTCAACATATACAAAAGGACAAACCTTGCCCATTAAACCTACAACGCCTTTCGCCCTTTGTTGATAAGGAAAACCTCCTACGAGTAGGCGGAAGAATAAAACACTCTGCAGCCAGTTATAATGCAAAACATCCTATGTTGCTTCCTAAAAAACACCATGTTACAAATTTAATCATAAATCATTACCACTTAAAACACTTACACGCTGGACCACAACTCCTGCAATCACTCCTTAGTCAAAAATTTTGGATCCTGTCAGCTCGTAGCGTAATTCGCTCGTGTGTTCATAGATGCATCACCTGTTTTCGAGCAAAACCTGTTAACGTATTTCCTTTAATGGGAGATTTACCTAAAGACCGACTAGTACCCACAAGACCCTTTCAAAAAACAGGAGTAGATTATGCCGGTCCTTTTTTAGTAAAAATTCACACGTTACGTCGAGCAGAAACAGTGAAAGTGTACTTATGCATTTTTATATGTTTTGTAACCAAAGCAGTTCATTTGGAAGTAGCAATGGACTTAACCATGGAAGCTTATATAGATGTTCTCACAAGGTTTACATCCCGCAGAGGGTTATGTTCAGATATTTTTTCCGATAACTAATTTCATGGGCGCCGCTTCCAAATTGAACATCTTAATGACAAAAATGCTCAGACAATCCAAAGAAAATGTAAATCGCTTCTGTACAGAATACAACATTAAATTCCATTTTTTGCCTCCCTCTGCCCTCATCAGGGTGGTCTTTGGGAAAGCGCTGTTAAAAGCGCTAAACACCATCTCACACGCATGATAGGTGAGCATCGTTTATATTTAATGGACTTTGTAACTTTAACTACTAAAGTAGAAGCCATTTTAAATTCTAGACCCTTAACGCCACTGTCCAGCGATCCAAATGATCTGTCCGCATTATCGCCAGGCCATTTTCTAATTGGAGAACCTTTACTATCTCTTCCTGAAGAAAACTATTCACAGATTACGCAAAACCGCTTAAAACAATGGCAATTATTCAACGCTTTTCTCAACAACTCTGGAAACGCTGGAGTACAGAATATCTCTATACTTTAAACCAGAGACTGAAGGGTTCAACTCCTTCTGAAAATCTATCAGTAGGAGATTTAGTTCTAATACATAACCATCAAACCCGTCCGCTCACTTGGCCATTGGGACGCATTTTAGAAACACACCCTGGCACCGTAAGAGTTGTAACAGTTAAAACTGCGTCAGGAACGCTCAAGCGACCCGCAGTTAAAGTTTTCAAACTTCCTCTTTATAACTAACCATATAAAACCATCTACATAAAAACAAACTTCAACCCTTTCTCTTCTCACCTAAACCCTTCCGCCGGGCACCCAACTCCTACTTCAGTTCTCGTTTTTCCTACCTTTTTGCTTCAAGATTTAAGCCTTTCCTTTCCTACCATCATAAATTATTTTCACCTATTGAAACACTGTTTCAAGGGCGCCGCTATGTTTAGTAAAATCTGCTTACCAACTACTACAATATTATCTTAAACAAATATACTGCTCTCATGCCTGTCCAGAAGAGTTCCCGCTAAAAACCGCCATGTTTTACCCCCGCACATCCCTACCTACAGTCTGTCTTAGATTGGATGCCGTCCATGACGCACCAGTTTTTTATTGCCGCCGCTCTCGCCACAATCGTTTTTAGTAAAGAACCACCGTCTTCAAATCTTAAGGACGTTGGCAACACTATAACGATTAGTTTACTAATTCGACTAATTCTAGTAATTCAGTCTGATTTCGCCGCTCACCAGAACTACGGTTCGTAGTGTTCTCGCTATAAACTTTAACCGCTTAGCTCGCGTGGCCTTCCGCCATCTTGAACAAAGATTCTAAACCTGACATTGTAATAAACCGAATATTTAGTAAATGTGTTTATCTATGTGTTGTGATAAGTGTATGTAACTGTAGTGCGTGGACATTTTCTTCAAACCATCAACCATCAACTGCAACCAGCGTGCACGCTTGGCCAGGACTTCCACACCGCTCCAGTGATCTCAAGGTACGCCAGACTTACATTTTAGTTTAACATAGATAAACACTTATATTTCAACTATTCGAATCTATAGTAGGCCTATTATCCAGTGTCAATAATCTGGATTGGTCCCTCGGTTCTACAATATTTTGTATGTAATCGTAATTATCCTAACTTGATTACATTGCTTCAACAATTTTCTTTATTAGAGTTTATAAATTTCATTAAATCCCGAACAGACACAAACTCCCACTTCTCCTGTATATATTAATTTATAGTAAAATATGTACATAAAACTTTGTTACTTACATTACTGAAAACCTGGAAATTCCTTTTTGTAAACATTCAATACTAGGTACATAAGTTAAGTGGAACAGCGTAACATGTACTACAGTAGGATTTTCTTTCAAAGTCAACAACACTGACACAGACAAAAGCTCACACACAGCAGCATATTTATTTTGTTTAAATTTTCAAAAAACATGGTAACTTTAGTAAAATGATAATGAAAATAAAATAATGGTGAAAATGTTCAGTAATCCACGCCTATTCTATAAG
The DNA here is from genome assembly GCA_018207615.1 of Philaenus spumarius. Taxonomy (NCBI): domain Eukaryota; kingdom Metazoa; phylum Arthropoda; class Insecta; order Hemiptera; family Aphrophoridae; genus Philaenus; species Philaenus spumarius. The sequence continues at coordinate 36,483 of JAGFPH010009909.1, read as the reverse complement.
TTTATTAATAACCTAAACTTCGAGCAATGTCATCTATAATATAATTGCATCATCATCATCAGAGTCACTAAACCAACACTTATGTCACTTTTGCTATCAATCAATAAATTACATCCAGCCATGTTGAACTCTAACCTGATCGGAGGAAAGTCACAACAAAACATCGATGACGCAATCAATTTAATTAGAACCTAACCTAACCGAATCTGTTACGCCCGAAACTGGTTTACCTTCGAATTTTCCCGAAATAAATTCTGGATTTGACTTCTTTCTTTTTTGATGCTATAATTTATTACTTGATAATTTAAATTTATATTCTTTTTTTATTGTATTTAGGCCTAGCCTATATTATAATAATATAAACTTAAAAAAAGATCTTAAACCATTTATTAAAATTTTTATGAGTGATGATTTTTACTTTAATTAGCCTATGTGCAGTAAAGTTTATGTTTTCTGATCTTTTATTATTTTATGTAGCAGAATGATATATTTACAAACAAACAATAACTATGAAAATAAACTTTTGAAATGCAAGTTTGATTTGTGGGTCATATGAAAAACATATCTTTTTATATATCTTGAAACTACATCTATGGGTTGAAATAGTGTAGGTTCCCTTAAATAAATCTCTTTAAAATAATAACCCACAAGACTTATTTATTGGTGTATCAAATCTTTGAAGCCTCTAAAATTGATACCAAAATATTTTTAAAATTTTGGTTATTGGAATATATTATGTGATGCGGAAAATGAAAAGGGACCTCTTGTCAGGAGACTAAAATTTTCAGTACAGGCAAAGTAAGTAGTAAAGGTAAAAAATATCAACTTTTGGTTTTTTATCGATTATTGTTGACCAACTTCTTATTTACAAGCTAACATCAATTGTAAAGTGGTTTGTAGTAAAAAGAGAAATATTCAAAAAAATGGTTTCCAAGCAACAGATGTCAGGTCTGAGAAAAGGGACCTCTTGTCGTTATGGAGAAATGACATGGTTGCGACAAGAGGTCCCTTTTCGTAGTGACTAACATTGCTTGCAGTGTCTCAGAAAGTAGCATCTCTTCTAATCTATCGACTATTTACTAATAGTAGAACATCTTCTGATTATTTTGATACCATTCTCGACAACATGGCCCTTTTCTTTGACTGGTTAAAAATGTAATAAAAAACAAGCTTAAACGCCAACAAACAAACAACCTTTTGTATTATTATATTAATAATAATCCAGACAATATCTACAGTAGAGTCCCCCTAATCCAAACCCCGAAAATACGCCTATTCCGAACAAAGAAACTTAAACTTAAAAAACAGGAGAAATTAAAAAGACGTTTGAGAAAAATCGTACATTTATCGTTATACAAAATAGTTAAATAGAGTTTTGAAGTTAAATTCAAGTGTTTCTTTTAAAGTACACGAAGAATGACTTTGTTTATTTGCCATGTTTAATGTTTAACAGTTGACGTCAAGGTCTACAAACATAAATAAAAAAGGCACAGTGACTCAGTGAAATACCTAATTCAACACTCACGGAACAAAGATTTACAATAAATTTGCAATAAGCGCACACAGTTTATCAAAGTCCCCTAGAGTAAACACTGAACTAGATAAGACTAGACTATTGTTCAGTGCAGTGATTCATAAATATGTTTGAAACGAGAGGGAGAGGGGTAGGTAATATCTCGGCACTATGAGTCATTGAAGGAAATGTATTTCCTTTCCAACTTTCACTGAACCTGTTCACAAGCCGATCAACGCTGTATAGAGCTGACATTAGCAGATGTCCCCGCACATTATTTACCCATTAACATGTCAATACGTTGATATTATTTATGAAACCCGCCTATTCCGAATTCCCACTAAACCAACGGTCCCAATTAGTTCGGATTAGTGGGACTCTACTGTATTATTAAAAATCACAATGATTAAAAATTCCTTAATTATGCAAGGTTGTAGCTTACTCTGTAGTAAGCAGTTGTATAAATAATAAAAACGTTGGCATGAAATAAACCAATCTTGGCATAATTGGTATTCAAAACTTTAATTTAGTTTTTCTTAAAACTACTTTTTTTCCAAAACTAATTTTCATTTTGCCATAACTTCCTTAATTTTTAAGATAGAATTATGATTTTTGTGTTAAATTGTTTAGAAATCAACCCTCTTTAAGGAAATAACAAAAATTCAATTTCGAAAATTAGCGACAAGATGCCCTTATCATATTCCGCATCACATATTCAGGTTAGCATGCTTCTGTCTCAAACATTTCATTGTTACACCTTTATCCATTTCTGATAAAATCAGCTGTGTCAGGCAGAGTGATAATGAAGTGATCCTGTAAGGTTTTATTTTACCCCTCGTCTTATTTGTTACAGTCGGAACCTCTAATACATGCTCCCACACCTAGACTAACTCGCATAAAGTAAATAAGACGCTAAACAATTGATTTTCTGTAGATCCAGTAAACAAATTTGTTAGCGTTTGTCGAACTAAAACCATTATCAAAGCTAGGAACTACTGAAAGGCTGTATTCTGTTGTTTTGAAGTAGGCCTATATACAGCAATGCAAATACTATGAAAGATCCCTAGAGCATTGAAATGACATTGTCACCAGTGGAAGTGTTAAATTAATTTAAAATTTAAGATTTTATTTTTTTAGAAGTTGAATGTTATGATAGCAACATAAAGTAAAAAAATATAAAGTTTATTTAAGAGCTTCTTGTTTACAGTTGCGTGCCTGCTTAGATAATTCTGAGCGGATTACGGACTACGAAGACCTTGCAGATGGAGTTGCTATTCACGAAGTGCTTTTGCTCATGTGAGTTAAAATTACTTTCGTAAACAATTTAAATTTATTAATTTAATTAACTTTTCTCTTACATCAATTTACGTAGAATAAAGACAACATATTTTTTTTATATTTTAGAGATCCAGAACCAATACATCATGGTGTGCTTCCAAGCTTGGGAAATCCTCTACAACGTATACGAAATTTCGATTGTATCATTAGAAACATTAAAGCTCTGTATGAGGTAAGACAACCAAAATTAATTACAATATTTATTGATGATATCCATGTTTATTTCAGACACAAACAAATTACTTTATGAACTTGAAATTGCTTTTCAACCTCTCTTTACAAATTTATTTAACTATCAAGGGAGCAGCAAAGCTCGGATAGAAGTTTGATGTTTCAATAAACTAATTATAGTTGTTTTTCCCCTTCAAATCGTGTTATTGATGTTGACTTTATCCATGTGTTCCCTTCCCATCCTTCTATAGACAAAAAGTGAAGTCGTTAAGTAAACAAAAATTTTTATTGAAGTTGTATAATTTATAACATACCTGTATAGTTGCTGTATTAATAATCTACTTAAAGTGTTCACATTATTAGAATGTTTAGTTTTTAGCATTTTTATTATGTTATTCTTTAAAGTTAGACTTTTTTAAATGTTTGTAAATATGTATAACTTACAGTAAGACTCCCAATTATCCACGGAAAATACAAATTTAATAAGATCCGAAGATTTCAGGAAAAAGACTTAAGAATTTAACCTCATAGCAACAACAAAGAGGACCTATAAAAAGAAATTACTTCTGTCAAAAATCAAAATTTGAACCTATAAATATTTTTGAACAAATTTATGATTCTGGACTGCATATAATGATGTATGCAAGAAGAAAAAAAGGAAGAAGACAGATAGTCAGATAGGCTTACTGCAGTACCTGGAATAATTATCTTAAAAATTAAGTCTAGTATTTCTCATAAGGAAACGAAAACCAGTGATTGCTTATTTTACAAAGGTTTGACCTGCAAGTAAAAACTCCCTAGTGTAAAGTAGGGCAAGACTGCTAAATTTATATTTTCAAACTTTTGATTTTAATATTTCATGTTTGAAAATAGTTAATTTTAAACTGACAATTAAGCTCAGTGTAAATCCAGTATTTGTTATTCAAACAGTGTTGGTCCAGGGCCTATCTTCGCTCCTGCTAGAATATTGTTTCTCACACGATTTTATTGGGCAAACTTACTAAAAAAAAGTTCCTTATAACACATCCTTATGTTGCCAGGAGGTAATGGTGGTCATAAAATTGTTTATTCATTTTTTTAAACAAGTTGTAAAATTAGATCTTTTCGCCATGGAACAATATTTTAGGTTGTCTGGGTCATTTTAAACGAAAAAGGTCTTTTGCAATTTTTCTTTAAAATTTAGGATTAAAAAACATCAAAAATTACCATTTTCAACGTCCAAAAACCATATAAAAAATTTGGACATTTGAAATGTTGCCAAAGTTCTTAGGTAATCTTTAGACTCCCTTAACTATATACCGAAGAGTTATTTGGAAAATATTTTGTTCTACTAAAGGTTTTTTTAATTGGTAACTATTATGTTTCTCGGACTCCGGCGCTTCCTGAGTTCTGTGTCTCTCTCCCACTCACACAAAGCATATACTATATCCCTGGATTTGCTTGCTTATGCTCGACGTGGTTCCAACAATTTATACGAGTGAAAAAATCTAATTTTAATATTTGTTTTAAAATAATTTTTTACCCTTGGCAACATGCGGATATGTTATAAGGAACTTTTTTTTGCTTAAGATTGCACAAAAACATTTAATTAGAAACAATTTTCTAGCAGAAGCAAAAATATGCCCTGGACTATGTAGTAAGCTTATCACTTTTGAGAATTATCTGTGATTTTTGTTATCCGCACCCAAACCTGCACAGTCTTGCCACCCGTCCCTGAGGTTAGGAGGGAACTACTGTATGAATCCTTATTTATATTTTTTAGTTTGTAGTAGTAGAGCATTTAAAGATTCAAACTGTGTTATTTTTGTTGCTGTGAGGAGATGACCATACGCGACTTACGTGTAACTTATACCATGCTAACATTTCTAAAGAATGTTAGATACATCGGTCAGAAAGGTAGACACATTCACAGACATTAAAGGTTAATACCTCGAGACTGAACCATTAAATAAAAAATCTTTAATGACTTGGTTAAAGGAATTTGAAAAACCTGTGATATTAATCTCGATGGCATATAAAAAATCATTGTTTCTTAAAATTTTATGTATGTAGTCTGCAACATCAGATTTTCAAAAAAAAATTCTCTTTAATACAGCACTTTTGAGAATTCTAAAAGCACCTACCTATAAAATTTGATTTTCATACATTAACAGAATTTTATATGCATTTAAACGTAACCGTATGTAAAGAATGTTTTGAATTTTTATTTTAGGGATTCCAAGTTTTAGATTTTATTAGATTTCTAATGCATGACAGACATACATATTCAATGATTTCATCAGATGTTTGAGTTCTGTTAGGGGAGATTTTATAGTGCTAACACTGCTAGTTTCTTTAAATTGATTAAAATATTGAATTATACTTTTCATGTTGAACAGTTATCACTGATTTAAACTCTGCATACCGCAGCAAGCACTGTTCTTTCTGCTCAAGCATTCTCAAGAAAACGTGTACCAAGGTTACAAGAGCTGTAGAATCATAGATAAAACTGTATATGTGCTCTGTCCATTTTGGTAAAAGTTACGTTAGTTTACAAGTTAAACGTATCACTTAGTTTGTACAATGTGTTACTAGTTAGTAATAGAGGCAACTCTTTCAATGACCGTGTATAACAACTTCAACAATTAACTTTCCAGGAGGAGCTTTGTCAGCTGGTTGTATTACTACCAGACTGTGTAAGGCTGGGCAAAGAACCTGAAAGCAAAGCAGGTCTAGAAGATATGCAATTACTTCTATTGTTATTGTTAGGGTGTGCTGTACAATGTCCTAACAAACAAAGGTTTATTGAACTTATCAAAACACTGTCTGTAGAAGCTCAGCATTGCCTTGTACATTGCATCAAACAGGTAAAACAAACTTAATATATATGTTTTAGTAACAAATATTTCAACTTACGTCATCCCATAATATATATACAAATTCTTCTCTTCTACCGGTTTCGCTGTATTAACATGTCTGTACCTTCAGGATTGATCCGTTACATTATTTTAATTTTGCTGGTTTTGCTTTCGATAAATATATAAAACCTCTCGCAAACATTCATATTATATCCTTTCTCAACATTTTTTCTAGATATTCATGGTGTTGTCTATCGTGTCAAACGAATACTAACCAGAATATTAGCAAAATTCGATTTTGCGGGTTGGTCATATCTTATTGCAGCCATATGCTGTTTATATCTTTTTCTTTAAATTAACAAGATCTTTCCTATGTACGTACTATTGCAGTAATTTGGCTAATATTCATGGTGTTGTCTATCGTGTCAAACGAATTCCATCCAGAATATTAGCAATATTTGATTTTCTTGGTTGGTCATATTTTATTGCAGCCATGTGCTGTTTATATATTTTTCTTTAAATTAACAAGATCTGTCCTATGTACGCACTATTGCAGTAATTTGGCTAAAATTAGCAAATACAATAATTTTATTGTGTATAAACTAACTTGTAAATCGTGCTTGTTCTTAACCACGACTTTTCTCAATCTTAATAATTTCTATTAAAATCTTTGTGTTCTCATCTCAAAGTCAAAAAGTTAATATTGCACACTCCAAAAGCTTACAATTATTAACTCTGACAACTAAACTGCTACTTATTTTATATTAACAGCTAATTTCATGCTGTGGAAAATATATCTCTTATTTTGATGTTAGCTTTCTTAAAAATTATTTATGTCTTATCATTTGAAAAATAAACATTAATCTAGTCGACAATACAAAAAAGTTGTTAAAAATGCAAAAACCTACTGCGATTTTTTTTTCATTTTGTTAGAATAGTCTTCGTAAGTTGGTGGGACGGTACAACTGTCATCTTGAACATAAAGTTCTACACAATTTCAAATCATATATTTTGTATTAATTGAAATATATTTGGCATTAATAAGATTGTGAATTATGCCTGGTGGGAAATTACCAGAAGAAAACTCGCCATAAGCGCTATATCTTTATTGGTGAGGAAATGATTTAACCCATACATGATAACTTTTGTTTTTATGTGTTATAAATTTAAAACTATTGATAAAACAATAAAATTTGAAAGAAATTATATGTTCTGCAAGATTGATAATAACTTTAACATAAACGTACGAATGGATATTTAGAAAAACTGCCTAGTGAAAAATTTCTAGGATAATAACTCTTTAAGTATTAATTTAAAAAAAGAAATGCTTGAATAAAAATTACAATATTTTTCTTTGTAAAAACTGTTATTTGTATTTTTTTTTCCCATGAATGTTTATTTGTAATCAAAATATTAGCGAATACTATTTTCAAAGATGTCTGTTGAAACACAACCTGCACTCTCCTTGATACCTGAACTGGACTACATGCTAATCCTAAAATAAGTAATTTTTTTGTGCTGATAGTGATGTTACACACCGAAATAGGCTTGTAACTTAATTAAAACTGCTAGATTCTTAATGAAGTCTACCACGTATCCCTCTGTACCTGTTTGTAGTTTTTGTTTGTTTAAAATACAATGTGCACAACTATGTGTTAATATATAATTATTTGTATTTAGGTAACAGAGAGCCAGGAGATTGTTCTAACTGGTGATCATGAGAAAAGTTTATCCCCGGAACAGATGCTGTTACACATCCAACATCTTATCAAAGAAAGAGACAAATATTTACAGGTGTGTAAAACTTTACCAATATTGAGAGGTGTTCATATATTGGGGTTCATATTAAATTAGGTGTTTGTGTGACAGTGATGTAGATAAACTATAGCTAAACATAATAATGCGGTTTCCCCAGTATTTCGTATTAATACAGAAGAAACTCTCTTATCCGACAAAAAGGTCACTTAAAACGAAAATGACTTTTGTATAAGTTTTAAATGATACAAAATCTTTACTTATAAGTTGTAAAAGAAGAAGTAAAACTATGTATCAATAATAATTACTCATCCAGATAAGAAGTTTAAATCAAAGATTTATGTATACAACACTTGAGTTTACTTTCACAAATTTATCAATCTACAGAGATTTGAAACTGATTATGATTGTGTATTCTGTTAAATAAAATTAACAAACAACTAATTAATAAAATAATATGAAGGTTACATACTTTTTAAAACTCTATTTAAAAAATCTTTGATTTTCTTTTCTTTTTTCAAAGGTGAAAATTGTAATTGAATCCAATTTTGGTAACATTACATTAATAGTAGGCGATTTTTTTATGGTTCGAAGGAAAAAAACAGCTAAAATAAAGTAAACAGATACGATCATCAATGCTTAACCTGTAAAGTTTTTTTTGCATTTAACTGAAAAATAATAAACATTGACGATGAGAGACGATTGAATTATGATGTCCTATTTGTAGGATTGGTAGTTCGCTCGAATAAGCAGTTGGTTTAGAATGTAAACGAATAGTAAAAAAATAGACTTCTAGTAGATATATTGATTACAAGTTTTGCAGAACTATTTATAACATTAATTTGTACTTTAAAAGAAACATAATTTTCACTTAATTTTCCAAAATTGCGGCTATTTAAAAAAGTTTTATTTTAATTACAGAAAAATATATTGTTTCAATAGATAAAAAAAAAAAATACATTATTTTATAAGAAAACGCTTCTGTTTTGTAAGAATGAAATTTTTAATTAGTTTGTTCAATCAGTTAGTAGTTAAGGTTGTACAATTATAATTGTTTACATAGTTTGTTCAATCAGTTAGTAGTTAAGCATGTACTATTATAATTTTGTTTACTTAGTTAATCCCAGTTGTCCAAGAAAAACTCTTGTGGTTCTAGTAAATCAGCAACAATTTGTATTCAAGTTTTGGCTATCCTTTGACATACAATTTAACATAACATCGTTTCATGTTTACAACTGCCATACTTTTACACACATGTCACGTACATTTTAACCTTTATCTACATTTCTATCTTCTTTTTTGACTGACACAACAGCATTCTTTTAATACGTTAAAACTATTCATGGGCGAAAGAAAACATGCGTGGCGTTCCTGAATACAGTATAGTCCCGATTATTCAACCTAATTGGGACCAACAAAGGTCGGATAACTGAAAAGTCGGATAATACAGAAGTCGGTGTGATTAAAAGAAAAACAGAAAAAAACACATAAAATACAATACAGCATTTAAAAATGTGTTTTTATTATTAAAATATATTGTTAAAATATTGAACAAAGGAATAAATACATAAAAGTTAATCATTTCTTTAAAAAAGCTGTAATTGTTTTTTGTTGTACCGATGCGGCCTTTTTTTTTGCGACAATGTCATGCCAACGCCTCATTGATATGACATTGGTTGCAGTTGCTTCCGGTTGGCGTTCAACGTAACTTAAGACTGATTAAAACATTTTCACTGCTTCTGAATGACTTAACACAATTTCTTTTTTCTCTAAATCAACTTCTGACACTCTCCGGATTACAATCAACTCCTGCGCAATTAGTTATTGTTCAAATTATGTCACCATCACTCAGTTCATATTGTTCGTCCTCGTTCATCCATCCTTCAATATTGTTTTCATCAACTTCTTCACAACCGGGAATTTTTTGTAGCAACTGGATCAGATTACAAGAATCGTCATTTGTTTGCGATATTTCTACATTATCAACTGAATTTCCAAGATTGGCTATTCTCGTTCCAAAATTCAGCTATCCAGATTATGACCATCTTTTAAGTTAATTTTCTTTAAAATGTCTACACAATTATGACTTTCGTCCATGTCATAGATAATTTTCGAAAGAAGTTTGTGACTGTATTTTTCTTTTAAGTGTTGCAAATGCTCCTTGATCCATGGGCTGGCACAATGGAGTCTGGCGGCAGGAACATTTCTTTTATATCTCCACTTATTAACTCGTCAACATTTGGATGACATGCTGCATTATCTAAGAAAAGAATAGCTTTTGCGGGCAAGTTAATCGATTTCAGAAATATTTCGACCGATGGTACAAACTCTTCAAAAAACCATTCACGAAAGATATCCGAATCTATCCAGGCATTTCGTTGGTTTTTATAAGTCACTCGAAATGCAGCTGTCGGTAAATTTTTAAACGCCGGGTTTTTTATATTTTCCTATACAAGTAATTTTAATTTATGGTTTCCTGTATCATTACTACAGGCAAGTATAGTAACTCGCTGTTCCATCACCTTGAAGCCAGGTGCTATTTTTCTTCTCGCGATGCTAAAGATTTCTTAGGAAGCATCTTAAAATTTAAACCACTTTCGTCGCAGTTATATAACTGCTCTCCTGTCAGTCCTTCATCATCAATTAATTTATGGAATCTTTTCGTAAAATTTTTGATGTCTTGAGAGTCTGCCGATAACTTTTCGCCGCAGACAGTTAACTGTATCACTCCATATCTTTTCTTCCAGCGATCTAACCAACCGACGCTAGCTGCAAACCTTCTTCACCATCTTTGAATTCTTTTTGGAACATAAGGACTTTTTGCTGCAGAATAGGACCTGAAATAGGCACTCCTTTATTTCTCTGCTAAGAAAACCTTAAAAATAATGCCTCGCTTGTTTATTCATACTTTTTCTATTTTTAAGAACATCTTCTGAATGACAATGCAACTCCATTTTTCTAGCTCTTGTCTCTTTCTTTTCCAATCGCCAAGCTCATCAACAACTTTCTGCATAGTTTCACATCTATCCAGTCTTTTTAAAGCGTCTGGCTTTGTCTCAATTGAAAGAACGACCTTCTTTCTCTTTTTTTCAACATTATAGTAAAGAGAAACACTTTATTTCACCACAAGAATGTATGAAAAGAAACGTACACGCACTTAAAACCTGTATTCACACTGCGGTAGCTAAAGCAGAACTGACTGGGTGAAATATTATGCTTACGTGGAACAGTGGGAGTGGTGAGTGCACTGATGCCCCGCCTCCGTTACCTTGGTTACGGCACTAGAGCTAATACGAAACCGATATTACCTGTCAATCATATAATTTTCGTTAATTACAGTATACACTCTTACATTCTCGTACTGAATTGTACAATACACTGTACTAGGTTACAGTATTTCAAGCAAACTATGTAACGTGGTTTTGAAGAAAGAATATTAATGAGCAGTATTATTGTATATTGAAAAAAGAACAGTTTTAATCATGTCTTATATACTGTTGTCATACGGATAAGACGGAATGTCGGAAATCCGAAGGTCGAATAATGATACTATACTGTAGTCAGTTGCTCCTAATAAGAATATAAAAAATCAGCCAAACATAACTCTTAATAAGTTATATTTACAGTCAAGTCATTTACATTAAACCCAGCGGCTAACCTATGGGGGGAGGGGTCCGCCACGGACCCCTTAATAAGGGGACCCCAGAAAGCCGATCAGAATAAAAAATTCCATGATTCTCAAAAAAATTGTCTATGAACATATAAGATTTTTTAAATACAAACTTTTAACTAGCCCTACCCCAAAATAACAAAATTGTTAGTACAGGAATAATTAATTAGTACAGGTTAAATTAAAAGTAGTGATTTAAGAGTCGGCAAAGATGTCGACGTGGTGGAAGCAGACGAACAGCGCAACAGTAGCACCAGTCGGTCAAGGTCAAGCAGTGATAGTGTTGTCGTACACAGTTGTCCTTTTTCTCTTATACTTTGAATACAACATTCTATACATTGTAGCACTTACTTGCTTGGCTAGGTTGCATTATATGAGTAAGCAATATAATTTTGTTTAGATTTAACAAAAATGACAAATTTGAACAGACGGGAGATAGATACTGAAGCCCCAGTAAGAAT
>JAGFPH010009909.1:7171-24638 GCA_018207615.1 Philaenus spumarius | reverse complement strand
AAATCTCCCAAGAATAACATAGCTTTCTGATGACGTTAATTTTTAATTGTCCACAACTTCATTAAATAGTTGACTAAAATAAAAACAATACGAAAAACTGCAGTCTATAATCCTGAAATTAATATGACAGTAAGACAAACTGAACGCAAATGATATTTGTTAGAATTCATAGGAATTATGTGCACAAATATGTAATGATTCAATGCAAACCACGTTAGTACTTTTTGCATATGCATGTTCGGCCAATCACATCAGCCCGTGGCACTAAAGGGATTAATTAATATATCATATGATTCAATTTGTACCCTCCTGTACATTAGATTAATTATTTTTTTCATGAACAAAATGACAAATCCAATGTTAAAATAATATATTTTAAGCTGTAAAACGTAAGGTAAAAATGGCAGTTTATTGTGATTACTAAATTTAAATTGGTTTTAGTAGTTATAGGTAGACAAAATAAGTTTTGAACACTTTACAATATTACGTGTTGCTATGGAAAATTCAGCTTTCAGGTATTTAGCATAATTTTTATTTGAAGAAAACATAATGTGTATTACCCGTTTATAGGTATCAATTTGTACAAAACTTTTGTCCTCCCGATAATAGCTTACGATAAATTTGTGTAAAATTTCAGGCTGTTATGTTAATGATATGACAATTTTATAGACTTGGGCAGGACAGGAGGACAGAAAATGTGCCGGAACTGTAGTTATGGGAGGAGAAAGAATAAACCTTACAACAACATCTGGAGGGGAAAGAGGGGAGAGTCAACATTTAGCTGTAGAACTGGCTGACTGGAAAGCGAGGTTAAGGAAACAGCGGCAAGAGTTGTGAGTATATTTGTAAAATTTAGGTTTATGTGGATGGAATACGTTCATAAGCTTGTTATCAAATTGCAACATTTATAAGATTACTTCATAAACCTTATTATTATCGTATTGTAATCTGGAGTTAAATGATTCAAATAGCCATTAATAATCTAATCAACCTATTTAATGAATGTTGTCAGTGAACACTCTTCTGTGCTTATCACCTGACGTTGCAAAATTAATAGAATTTTCTAAAGGCGTCTGCAATACAATTATTTATCCTATTATGTAATAACTCCCATCTCTAATGTAGGAAGGTACTCTGAAAAAATTGAGGTAATAGCTCGGTTAGTAATGGGGCGGCATTCAAACTCTACGGTTTGGAATGTCTTGGATTCAAATTGACTACTCACGTTGGCTTTTTACACGTCTGTTATTCCAAACTCCTTCATTAGTATTTTGTTAGGCCAAAGTAAGGATGTTATGGAAAAAGCAGATAACAAAAAATGTTTATCATTTTCTCTTGAATTCTGATAGTTAAGTAGTTTAATATAAAATTAACATGCAAAGTTTTACAAAATAAAGGATCTGTAAAGGTTGGATTCACAGATGCAGTAGAAGAAACTAAAAGGGTTTCTAATGCCTTACTTAACAAAATCAATATAACATTCAAATGTTTACAGATGATATATCTTTTTGCTGCTCAACGTCTAATGTTTTACTCAAAATATAATTTTCTACATGCTCTGTATAATAAGGAAACTCTTATGACTACTGTTTGATTTGATTGTGCATTTGCATTATTTTAGTTGAATTTTAAAATGTTTTCTAAATACTGAGTATTGTTGCTGTTTATTTCTAATTCATTTTGAAACCCATTTGAATTTGTTTTGTAACAGAGAAGAGAAATCAGAATCATTGTCAGAAGCCAAAGAAGAGTTGGAACACAACAAGACATTGGTGGTTAAACTTAGAAGTGAGGTAGGTTTCTTAAATGTGTGTGTGTGTATTTAATAGCAGGATGTATAAATTTATGTTACTAGGATTGCCAGAGAGTGAAGTCTCTTTTCACATTCTTGGCATTGTATAAAAATATATATAGAAACTAGTGCCTCCAAAACTCAAAAATGTAAACTTCTGGAAATGTTTCTAAAGGTTTCTCATCGAGAGCTTTAATTAAAGTTTGAGGTCGAGGAGGGTATGATTACGGGAAGTGCCTCTTGTTGATATCAGTGAATGAATCAGTGAACTCGCCTAGCTTTATATAAGTAGAAAGATGTTGGGCGGAGCCTCCTTTCTCAGATGAATAGTGGCTAAATGGATGTTTGGATCTTGAATCTGACGGAAAATCGTTAGTTTGAAATTATATTTTCTACAACTTTTGTATTTAATATTTTTTGCTATCTCTTACAGTTTTCTTACAAAACACGCTCAAAGTGGAAAAATGAAAAAATCTTTCCCGCCTAAAAGGAGCTTCTAAAATTAAAAAATGTGAACTTCTGGCAATTTTTCTGAAAGTTGCTCGTCGCGAGCTTTAATTCAAGTATGAGGTTGAGGGGGGTATGATTACGGGAAGTGCCTCATAGTTCATGTCAGTGAATGAATCAGTGAACCTGCTTAGCTTTATATAAGTAGAAAGACGTGGTACGGAGCCTTTCTTCTCAGTTGAATAGTGGCTAAAAAGGATGATCGGATCTTAAATCTGATGGAAAATCGTTAGTTTGAAATTAAATTTTCTACAAAATTTGTATTTAACATTTTTTGCTATCTCTTACCGTTTTCTTACAAAATGTGCTCAAAGTGAAAAAATTTAAAAATCCTTCCCGCCCAAAAGGTGCTTGCAAAATTAAAAAATTGTAACTTCAGCAATTTTTCTGAAAGTTTCTCATCGATAGCTTTCATTCAAGTATGAGGTTCAGGGGGTCCGACTACGGGAAGTGCCTCATAGTTCATGTCAATGAATCAGTGAACCGGTCTAGCTTTATATAAGTATATATACATGATTCAGGTATAATATTGTAAATTTAACATTAACATTGTTTATTTTAAGCTTACATTCATTTTATATAACACAAAAATATGTATATATATAGATTCTCTCTAGATATTAAAATCAAGAGAAAGAGGATTTTTAAACTTAAATGTATAGTACAAAACATACTAATAAAAGTTAGTCTGAAGTTTAAAATATCAATTTAATACTCGCAATTCAATGCTATATAATATTATAAGTACATATTAAAAAACACAAGCGACCTACTTTGATTTGTAAAAAAAACTCATATGATACATTGATGACATTTTATGTGTACATTGTGTGACCAACTAAGAAACAACACAAAAAGTTGAGTAAATATCATTGTGCAGGGCATCCTGTAGGGGGGAGCGAGAGAGGAAGGGAGCAAAGACAATGGTTCTTTAAAAACTTGTATGGGTAAAAGTCACAACTTTTTAACATTTTGATTTTTACCACCTTTCTATGTTAAAAATTAACACCTTTTTTTGTTAAAAATTCTCTTGTTTTAGTACTACTTTAACCCTTCCCACGCGGCAAACGAGTATAACTGCAACGGTAGACTTTGACCCAAATGCGAATTACGTTTAAAGTCGCAAAAATATATTTTAGCCTCTGGTTAATTAGGTAGTTCACTAAAGTTCCAGTAGAATTCAGAGGCATGTCCACTGTATATTCAAGAAGAGAAAGATGTGTTTCTTGAATGTTCTACACCTCGAGGCAGTATAGGGGGTGGAATTACCCGGTGACGCTTGCATCCTATAGCTTCTACAAAGTGGATAACGGCTATACTCGCAGTCTCACTAGTCTGATAGGCGACACCCTCCGTGTTTGCATTTGAGCGTTGTTTTGAAGAAGTATTGTTTTTTTAGATCTTTCATCGTTTTTATTTTGGGTTGTAAATATGTTTTGTTAACGTTTTATTTGTTTTATGTGTATCTATTGTCAGTATTTGAGTGATTATTTTTTGTTGTGTGTAGCGTCTTGGTGTAAATATCTTTTTATGTTATTGAATAAAATGGAAAATCGAAATTTCAAAACTTTTGTCCTGGGTGCAATAACTGCATATTGCAAACACAAATATTACAATGCATTTGGGACTATGAAAAGAAACCCTCTACTTTTGCACGACTTGTAGCGTTGTCTCTGCACCCTGATAAGTATGTCGTTGAGATTTGTAGCTCAGGAGTTAAAATCTACGACTATTTAAATGATCATATATTAATACTAGCTGGTCCGACCCGGCTTTGAACGGATATACAAATTAAAGTTAAATGTATATTAACAAAAAATATATTATATCAATAAATATATTACACTATGTATTTCTTATGGGGATTTTTAGTAACTTTTCCCCCCCCCCCCCCCCCCCCTTAAAACCTCCCCTAAAATTTGGATTTTTTAAAAAAACCCTTTCTTAGCGAGCACCTAGGGCCCTAGAGGAAGCTACATAATAAATTTCATTTCAATCCGTTCGGTGTTTCTTTTTAGTAATTTTGACCCCCAAACCCCCCTAAAATTTCAAATTTTTAAAACCCTTTCTTAGCGAGTTTCTAGGGCCCTAGAGGAAGCTACATACCAAATTTCATTCCAATCCGTTCGGTAAGTTTTGAAAAATCGTGATTTAGTAACTTTAACCCCCCAAAACCCCCCTAAAATTTCGAATTTTCGGAAACACTTTCTTAGTGCGCGTCTAGAGCCTATAAAGAGTATTAGTGCCAAATTTCATGTTTGTAGGCCTTGTGGTTTTAGAGAAACTGTGATGAGTCAATGGTATTTGGCTTTTATAAGTATAGATTAGAAAGACAAAAAAGACCAGAAGAACATAAACCATGACCTACTACTAATATAAAAGATCCTGATTCACCCCAACAAAATAAAGTAATAATACCTATTCAAATTAATCCTAGAGTACCCGACACCAATGCTCAAAGTTGGTTTAAGATATTGTAAGGTCATGTATAGTAAAAATAATGCCAACTAGTTATACAAATAAGTATAAATATTTTTAAATGTGTATGGTTTATATGTTGTATTAATCAATAATCAACAGTTAAATTACATACCTACAACATATTACAATATATTTGTAATAACTTTTATGGCAAGAACGTTTTTTAATAAATACTCGTTACTTTTTTTACTGTTTTGAAACGGTTTTCACATTATCTCAGAAATATTTATTTAAATGGCATGTAACTATTCTATTCTTCTAGAAACAGCCTGTATTCACAAATTTTAAGCTAACTCTAGGAAAGTATGCAAAGCAATTGATACAAATCTTTTTTTTTCAGATGCAAGAATTAAAACAGCAAGCTCGAGCAAGTAAAGCTTACAGAGACGAAGTGGACGCATTGAGGGAACGAGCGGAAAGGTGTGAAAAGTTAGAAAGTGAAGTAACTCGTTACAGGGATAAATTATGTGATCTAGAATATTATAAGAGCCGTGTGGAAGAGTTGCGGCAAGATAACAAGGTGTTGGAAGAGACAAGGGAGATGTTGGAGGAACAATTGGCGAGAGCTCGTAAACGAGGGGATCATATCATGCAGCTTGAAGCTTCCATACTTCAATATAAACAGACCATCAACGACTTAGCTCTGGTTAGTATTTTAATTTCAATGATTTGTTTTTATAACCGTTTATATTTTTATAACAAAGTGTGAAATTCAAACTACAAAGTGTGACTTTTTAAATAAATATTTTTTGTTGTTGATAAATTTAGGTAATATTTTAATGAACAATATTACTGTTTTTGAAAGTTAACATCTTAAAAATTTTTCAACACAATTTCCACATATTATATTATGAAACTTTCAACTTCTGAATTCCATCTTTTTTTAAACCAGCCATGGATGTTTAGAAGGTGTCAGTATTGCACTGACAGGCAAGGCTGCTTTAAATCAAGGAACAACTGTTAATCACTGGCCGTAATGTCTGTATTCTACAAGTGTGATGCAATTTTTCCTAGACAAATAACGTGATGAAGTCTTGCATGCAATGAGCAATAAGTGGGAACAATAATATATGTCCCGAGACTGCACGATTTCTCTTTTATACCGAGTCAAAACCATCCATTCTTGCATCACAGTCTTATTCTTCCTCCAATTGTGTATCGAAGTTTTACATGGAGACACTTTAAATATTCTCAAATGCAGAACTGGAGAAAAATTAAAACTTTAAAGAAAATTTTACATGAAATTACATTGTGGACACAAAATTTTGCCATCATACTTGAAGTTATTTGATAAAAGTATGTTCTAAACTCGGCCTTAAATGTTATTTCTTAAATACAGAATGTGTTGATTCTCTTATTTTAGGAAAGGGATTCAAACCAAGAGAAGCTACAAGAGTTGTACGAGGAAAACAGTCAGCTGACAATACTCAGCAAATCACAGTTAAATAACTCGGCGTATGAGTCTGATCACCTCGAAGACACTGATACAGGTAACCTAGGTCCTTTACGCCTTTATTTAATGTGAGGCAGAATTATTTAGACAATTTAAAATGTAACTTTGCTTTACTCTTCTACAATTTTCACTTTTATTAGTTTAAAGTATTTTGTCTTGCATCTGGTTTTTGAAGGTTCTAATTTATAGAGCCCATTTTCTTCATCAGCATTTCCAAAGCAATGTGTCAAATCATTACAATGATATTAATTCTTTCAACGTTAGGATGGTTGAGGTTTCGTAGACTTTGTATTTCAAGGATCATCTTAGGAAGTTGTCTTGAAGCTGACGAAATCACCATTACGAAAGATTACATTTACGGAAAACAAGACTCTTTGAGTTTGCATTGACATTTGCGCTATGATTTTGTTGTCACAGTATTTGTAAAAGAAAATTGTTCAACATTATCATATAATGTGCAGGTTTTACTTCTCTGCTAATGTTCTCTTCAAAATAGTTTAGTTTTAAAATTCTAAACAACTTTAATTCACTTCTGCATATTTTGCTACACATGTTGCAGTAAAAGAATGTTTTTGTAATCAGTATCTAAAATTCTGCTAACTGATGGCTGTGATTAAATGAAAATGAGGGTAATCAGACATTATAAGGTTGGGTAAAAATTGCGGTTGTTTATCAACTGTTTCCAACAGCTAGTTGCAAATTCTCTTCATTCATTACAGTCTTTAGACTTCAATTTGTCTAACATTTGAATTTTAAAAGGATGATTATGGAATATCCACCTATTAGTTCTTTACACCTAGCGTGAGATGTGCTAGACAAGAGAATGGTGTCTAGGTGAACTTTGTGGACTTATTCTTTCCACCCTTTCAGAGTCACAAATTGTTTTACTCAAACTTATATGTTTATCTGCAAAAAGTTTGATAATTTTTCTCATTTAGTGTAGGCTACTATATTTATTAATACACTTAATATTTACTAAAACTAACATTTAAAAAATAGTTTTTATTTTTAAATAACTACAATATAAATGCCTTATTCAGTTAAATAGTGGTTTGGATATCATATCAATATACACTAACCAATACAAGTATCATAAAAAACATGTAGAAAATATTTGTTGATGTTTTTAGAACTGAACTTTAATTATTTCAAATGCAACGTTTTGTATATTAAGATAAGTTTGTGTGTTCTTAAAGGTTCAGGTGATAACAGCTTATCAGAACAACTGACGAGCAACGCTCAAGCACGAGCTCTAAGACTGGAACTGGAGAATAGAAGATTGGCTACAACAGTGGAAAGTCTCCAGGAAGCTGCCTTACAACAAACTAATGAACAGATCCTGGAGTTGGAAAAAGAAAAGAAGAAACTTTCTCTGCAGGTAGATCAATATGCAATTACAAAGTTTGTTACATGACTAAAATAGTATACAGAGTTCTCACAAAACTTTAGAAGGTTATAGAAAATGTACAAAAATAGAAAGGTTTAAACAACTTATGCCCTAAAACACTTTGTTTTTGTTTTATCAGCCATTTTTATGTTTTTTCTAATAAAATAGAATGAATCGTGTCACATTTAATATTATACAAAATATGTCAAATTAATTATTGCACAAAAAATGGTTTTAAATTTTTTTTTTTAAACAACCCCCTTTTTTGGCCAAAAAACCCCCAAAAAATCAGTTATTATTTTTTTATAAACAACGGCTCTAACGATTTTGATAAAATTTGGAGCCCTTAATGTAGGCTACCCTACCATATGCAGAAAACCGCATCTTTCAAGAAATTGTCATTTAGCTAATAATAATAACTGATTTTGGGGGTTTTTTGACCAAAAAGAGGGTTGTTTTTCAAAAATTTTCAAAATCTTTTTTCGTGCATCTATACTGGCCTAATTGACATGTTTGGTGCAAATTTCTTTGAAATTGATCGAATAGTTTTCTAATAATAAATAATATTTAATAGTTACTCTCCTACTTTAATATATATGTAAAGTACTATAGTATAAAGTAAAGTATATGTACTATAATGTAAAGTAGGGGCTCCTACTTTAATACAATTATTAAGTCACAGTGAATCTCTTTAATAATTTAAACATGTTTGTGAGAAAGTATGTGCCAGTTTCTGGTACGTTTATTTATTTTATGTAGATTCACTTTATATCATTTGCACACAATATCATCATAAACCATCAGGATATTTCTACTGTATCCAACGTATTCAACATGAAGAAAGAAATATATTAAAGCTAACACATATGTAAACTGAAAAGAAAACATAAACCTAAAGGACTAGGCCTATGTTCGATGTCTAACCTAAAAAACAAACTGTGAAGTTAAGTTTATACACAGGTCCTCTAGACTTGTGTTTACTTTTTAGTTTATACAGGGGTGCTGAAAAGTCTGGAGACTGTTTAATATTTTGTATATAAGGAAAATTTGAAGAAAGAGGTGTTGAGGAACCTATTCTATGTAAAAATACTATTTTATTAAATTTCAAAAAATGTATCCGCCATATTGAATGTAAATTTGCTTTTTTAGATGGGAAGGTGGTAATGTGACACATCATTTCGATATAGAATTTCTAGAGAAAACCAACGGCAAAATTTCCACATCCATATCTTTAACCGATTAAAAATGGCGGCCAAAAAACCGAAATTGTGTTTTTCAATTTTGCCCCATTTTGCTGTACTATTTTTGTTTTTTTATATTAATAATTATTATTCTTTTTGAATTTAGAATTAAATAAGCTATCAAACAATATGCCACACAACGATATTTGGGAGTATTTAAAATGTTTGAGTCAGAGCCATTTTGATTTTTTCAAAATTGATTTTGAGTGGTTCAATCAAATATTCCCAAATATTGTTGTGTGGCATATAGTTTGAAAGCTTATTTAATTCTAAATCCAAAAAGAATAATAATTAATTTTTTTTTAAATAGTACAGCAAAATCGGAAAATACAATTTTGTTGGTTTTTTAATCGGTTAAAGATATGGATGTGCCAATTTCACCGTTGATTTTCTCTTGAAATTCTACATCAAAATGATGTATCACATTACCACCTTCCCATTTAAAAAAAAAAAAACACAAAGTTACATTCGAAATGGCAAATAATTTTTTTGGTATCTTAATAAAATAGTATTTTTACATAGAGAGTAGGTTCCTTAATCACATCTACCTTCAAATTTTCCTTTTATATTAAACCGTCTTCAGACTTTTCAGCACCCCTGTATATGTTAGCTTTTGTGTTTTACCCTTGATAAGAAGAGTTGATTTATACTCTCGAAGTGCCATGTATTATTTTCTTTGTAATCTGAAATGATAGAAAATGTTGAAACAAAAAATTGTGAAAATTATGTTCTGTGTTGAAATTTTATATACTTGATTATCCTTTTTTTTAAGGAAATTCCAATTTTATAATTACAAAATTTGGTTTTGCCATTATAGTTTGCGCTCAGTTTATATTTTACAAGCACCATTAATTTGGTTGTTTATGTACTCTAATTTGTCATGCATAAGTTGTGGGCTACCAAATTCAAATTTTGAATACCCTCAAATTCCTTATTATGGCAGTAGGGCAAAATTCTAAACTGTCCTAAAAGAAACTTCAGATGACTAGTAACAGTCCCAAATGGTTTTGGTTTTTTTAAGTTTGAAAAAAGTTAAGTTTAAGACGAACATTATTAACACAATGTATAGTACGTAATCTTACATATCTCACAGTGTTTCTAATGTATGTATGCAATACATAAAACGGTTCCTTTTATGTATACAATACATAAAACGGTTCCTTTTGTACCTCATACGTAATGTCTCAAACTTAAAAATAACAACAATTGACCAAAATTGGGTCTTATTATGTCTTTGAGTTGTAAAAAACTTTATGTACTGCAGGAAAATTCCCCCCCCCCCCCCCCCCCCCTTAAACTGGAAGGTTCACAAAACACTTGTCATAATTTCTTTTTGCTACTGTGCAAGCTTTAATAGATAAAGATTGCCCACTTTTTGTTTTGTTTTTACTCTATCTAACATAAGGCAGCACTTTGAATAACAGAATTACAAAGAGTGCTTGTTTAGGCATTTTGCTGACTCCACTAAACAATCCAACCTTTACATGTTGAACAAGATATAAACAAATCTTAGTCATAACATTTAATGTGTTGTGTGTTGCGTGAGTGAAGATTGAATCAGTGGATTGTTCAGTTGAGTTTGTTTGACACTTGTAGTTAGATCAGTGTATAATGTTGGTTTATAATTGTTAGTTAAGTGGTATAATTTAACTATTTTATACATTAATTTATTTATCTATCTACTTAGATCATCAGGTTGTGAGAAGTAGAATAGAAAATTAAGGTAGAAATTAAAATTACTTTATTCCTAAATTTAAATATTTTTAGTTTGATCTTACTTTTAAGTTGATTTAAAAAATATATATATTACCTATTTATTGCAGTAATTGCAGTGGTGCAACTTCTGGTAAATTTCTACCTAGTTTTGTGTTTGTTTCCTCATAATTTTACATAAATTAATTCCAAACTAATACATAAAATCACTAGTTCATTAAAGGGCAAAATTGGAGAAAGAGAATAGAAACTTCCTTCATATGAAAAATATTGCATCTGTTTAGAGTTATTATACCTTCTAATAGTATCAACTAAAACTAAAACTTTTGTTTGAAAGGTTTTTTATAAATCAACCATTTACGCAAGTTGTGCAAAAATAGGCATTTAAGGACAACTCCCTTAGTATGTACAGTGTCAAATCTGTTCAAAGTAATTGTAAACTATCTAATTTTCTATCATTTAATAAATCTTCTACTATTTTTATTTTTATCTAATTAAAATAATAATTTTTACTAAAATATTTTATCAGAATCTTTTTTTGATGACTGGAATTATTATCTCATGGGGTGAATAAATTTTTTTAAAGGCCAAAAGGGATTTTTTATTTCATCAACTCATCATTGTCAAAAATAATAAAATCAGTAAAAAAATGTATGCAAAGTTGAAAGTTTGGTTGTTGGAATTGCAAGACGTTCAGTATCTGTTAAGAATTTTGGGATATGGTTTGGAAGTGGTATGTGAATATAGTTGTGTTTTAGATGAAATGGAACGGTACATTATTTTCCATTTCATACGATTTAAAACTTATTATTTCGATATTTTTTCCCCAATATTCATTGTCCAAACAGCATAAATTCTGCTTAAATTGCACAAAACTATTATATTTGAAGACATAGTTTTCCAATCATGTTTCATTTTTGTATTTGTGTATTATACTTTGTATATGCAGTACTTAACTGTTGGTTAATTTAAGAGATAAATATTTAAATATATATTAAAAAGAATTATGGTTGTGAAAATCCTGTAATGCTAGATTTGTAATGGGAAAATCATATCGTTTGGATCCGTTGTCAAGAATAGAATTTGTGTATTTATTGTGCTTTTTCAATTTAGCTATATTATATTCTTTCACTACGATTTCTTTTCTCTCAATATTTTTGATAGTCTTAAATTTAATTCTTACAGTCTTTTTGTACAGCGTTCATTATTTCATCTATTTTTTTATTAAAAATTCTTGTTTTTAATCATTTTTAAACTACAATTATTATTTCTTTTTTTTTTATCTTATAATTTGTAATAAAAAACTTTTCATCTGTTGCACGCCCTGCAATCTGTAAAATTTTTGTGCTTCAACAATGTAGTCAATTAGCAGCAAATTATGTATTACTTTTTTTTTAAGTTTGTTGTTTAACCCTCCAAGTGGCATGGTTAAAGCTAAAATTGAAAAGCCTGTTTTTAGCGTTTTGCAAGCATATTTTTAAAAATTCGCCAAAAATAGTAAATGAACCCCAATCCAAAAGTGTTCATTAGCTTTTTTGTAGAAGAAACTTCAAAGAATTCAAATATGCCACTAAAAATTAGTTTATTTTGAAATTGTAAAAGTTATTAGCTCAAGAAACAAAAAATGTTCAGTAACGAAAGGAAAAAGTTCAACTTTAGGCCTACATAACAAGTAGTAAACATTTTTTGTATTTTTTTCGTAAGCGTAAAAAAGTTTCGTAATTTTGTTCTAAATATAACTGTATAAAAACATTTATCAATTTCAAATTTTTTATTTTGAAAAAAAACAGTTTTTATGTTCCAAGTACACGACTGGTAACAAACCTAGGTCTAGATTGTAACGTCATTTACTAATATATGCTTTGCCCAAAAATGAAATATTATTATAACAAAGTATAGAGGATAAATCAAAGAAAATAACGGTATACTCGTCTTTCCTTAGTTCACAAAAGTGTTTGAGTTATATTTATTTGAATAACAAAATGACATCAATCTAATGAAAAGCCGCTACCCTACACGCTGCATATAGGTCCCCATTTGTATAACGTGAGAACCCACGCGCTTGACTTTCTCATTAGAACTGACATTTCAACTGTCGACTAGACAGACAAAAAACCGGTTATTTCTGGATTACTTACCACCGTTTCAAACTTCAGACTTTGCTCTACAAAATCGTGTAAAGAAATCTGTCAAAACATAAGGCACTGCCTTCCCAATATCGATTGACAAATGGCCTGTTTATTGGTTGAGAGACTGTCCAATCACAAGGGTTTACAGTAATTCTTGAAATAAATACTAGTTTGTTAGTGACATATGATTGGAAGACACCAACAGAAAGATAAAATCTTGATGAATCCAATGGTATCGTTATAATTGCCAAAGAAACATTATTGTAGATGGTCTTAAACGTTGAATAAGTGGGAAATAACAGTACAATTGTATGCAATTCGCGCACGGAAAGAGCTGTATACCGATTTGCATATTTTAAAACGATGATTACGTATGTAAATATACGTTTTACAAAAAAGTTGTAAATACAAAAATTAAAGTTTGATTCATTTTCTTTCCAATGGTGCCAGTTTTATTGTGATTGGATGATTCTAAGTGGGTTAAATTATCGCTTATGCAAATATATGCAAATTCTCGCTAATTGTCGAAATAGCTGTATCTTGCGCCTGAGAGAACGTCACTTTGGGCAGTCTGCCACTGGGAGGGTTAAAGTCAAACAATATTTTCCACATTTATGAGTGGAACTTCCTGCATTGTATAATCTTTTACCAGTGGATAACATTGTCGATTAATCCTTATTAAAATGTTTATTTACCCATTGGATCGCTTTAAATTTTTTAACAGGTTTTGTTTTGGAAAAATGAAACTTCAAAATAAAATAAAATGGAGTGCTGTAGATATATGAGAGGTACGTATAACTAATTATTAAAATTTGTATTGTCATCTTAATTTCATGACTTTCTCTTTTTATGTGATGAGTTTTGACTTATTTATCAGTCATTATTCAATGAAACATTAATCTGAATCCTAGCATGTAAATAAAAACGACATGAAACAAAGATGTTTACAAGGATTAATCAACAGTGTCACCCAAAAGTAATTATTGAAACTATTTTGCCTTGTTTGCGGTTTTATAGATATTTATAATTTTCAAACGCCCACCATTTTAAAAATGTATAAAATAAAGTAATGATTCTTTTATTTATATAATAAAACTCTTTTATAACATAGTAAATTGACTGTTAAGGTGGATGATTTGGAAGAAAGTAAACGCAAGTTGAATCAGCACAACTCCGAACTTGAAACATCCGTCAAAAATGCTCAACGGGACACAAAGAAAATGCAAGAACTCTTGGAAACATTACAACATCAATTGCAGGTAGTTAATTATATGCTGATTTATGACTTGTGATTTAAATACAGATTACATTTATTTATACTTAGTTTAAATTACAGTTAGAGTTAGATAAATTAAATATTTCAATCACAGATATTAATTAAAAGCATTTTTTAACTGCTGGCTCTATTTCTTTGTGAGTATGCTCCCTAAACAATAAATGTCTGCAATAAAAACCTGCTAAACAACTTTTTTTGTTGTTGCTAAAATTCTAAATAGAAATTTAACTTGACATTCATATCAACAAAAGCCCATTTCATACATCAAAAAATTTACTTAAATAGCTCTTAAATAAATCTGTAATCATTAATAATAAATCAAACTAAATTAAAATTTGCTTTTAAATGTAACATTTTAACCAAATAATAGTGAGAACACAAACAAACTGAATATGGTCAATTCAGTTTTTTGTTATATAGTTTTGCTTGTCCTTTTTTAAGCTTTGTTCATTTAGAGCTTAGACTAGAGTTGTTAAGTTATTCGACCAGAGGTATGGGTCGCATGGGGGTCAGATTAGATTAAATCTACTGTATTATAAATGATTTCTGAACAGTAATATTAGTACAGCGAATTAATGACATAATTGTGATAGTTATCACTATTTTGTGAAAATTAAAAATAGTAAGAAATTAAATAGTTGGGTTTGCTGTAATCATATTATAGCACCCTTTAGGTGATAGCTGAGTTGGAATTCAGAGTTAAAAAAATCATGGTTTGGGCAGGATCAAATCCGGCTATTGGTGTTGGATTTTTCCACGTGTTATTTCATTCCTCACCTTCAATAGTCTCATGGACAAAACACGTGGATGTCAAACAACCAATATAACTAGAGCCCGGATGTTTGGCAAAATGCCTTAATTTTGCCTATTTGCCTTTTTAACATTTTTAAGCTCTTTCAGCCTATTTGAATTATAAAAGCCTATTTTTGCCTTTTGCAAGTAAATTGAATAGTGTTTGTACAGTAAAGCGTGTCCAGAGTGGAACGGGAATAAATCGGAAACTTGTTCTATGAAACCAAATTCTCTGACAGATGTATATTTCTTACGAATTAGGAGTGTTTATAGTTGTGGACAGCGTAACTCTGAACCAGGATCGCTTCACATCCGCTGTACATCCATTAGACGCTAGCCTTTTCCTAGTTCAGAATTACACTGTCCACAGTTGTAGTAATCGCAGAAAAGGTAGGGAGAGAGAGAGAGAATGAACTGTTTCCAATTTTTAGGAAAAAATGTTCCTTCTATTGTTGTCCTTGTAGTCTTATCTGATGAAACTATGCAGTAGGTATGTAAGCCTGCTGTATGGTAGGGACAGAGTCAAGCTTTGTTGGTTTAGAATACTCCCACCAATAACTCAACTGTGCCTGTGTGCTGAGAGTTCTTTCTGACAGAAGACAAAGTCTAACGACAGACAATTTAAAGAAATACCTTGGTGTAATGTGTAACCAGTAAAATGTAAGTTATCTGAATTATTTGTTTATTAGTTGCTAAAATATATTATGCTTTTTTTAATTTACAGTGCCTTTTTTTGTGTTTCCTTCTGCCTTTTTTGCCTGCCTATTTTAAGTGTTATTAATGCCTAAACATCCTGGCTCTATATATAACTAATTGCATGTCTAACAGATTCAAAGTGAGAGCCTAAACAGAGACAAGCAGCGTCTGGAAAGAAGAGTACAAGAACTAGAAGCATCCTTGGATGTAGCCAAAGCACAAGCCGACAGAATGGGAGAATTGGAGGATGCTAACAGTAAGATTAATACTTTAGAGAGAGAAGTGTGTAAGCTGAAGGAATCTTTAGAGGTAAGTGTGGAAACTTTAGAATACATAATTTAGTTAGTGGAATATATAAAGGTCATTGAACATGTGCAAAAAAGACAGTAGGTAATGGATCATCCACTTAAATATTATGAAAAAATCACTTTGTTTAATTTATTGTTTTGTTAGCTTTTACATTTGTTCATTGCAATGAAATAAATTAATACAAGTGTAAAATACCTTGAACGTGTTCTAGCAAACCAAAGCTAATTGTTTCACAACTAACGCCAAAATCAAAGCATTATTATGTCTTAAGAACATCTGTTTGGTATTTACCGCACCAATACAGACAGCTGACGCTTTTTGTTTAGCTTGTTTCGTTGATTATTGTAAGGTTACTTTATCTTGATAGTCTTAGTTTTGTGATGTAATGTTTGTGTGTGAATTATTTAACATGATTGACGAAATTAGGCCCAACCATTTACAGGTTTTGCCATATATGACATTATTTTTTTATATATTTTTTAGTTTCATGATATTTGGTATCCAAGTCACTTTATGTATTGAAATAAGATACAGGATATTCTAAAAGTATTATCTGTTATTTAATTCATCATGTGACTTCATTTGCTTGTAATAATTTTGGCACGTTTCAAAATTAATTGTAAACCCATCTTCAAATATTTTCTAACTTTGAGGTCATCATATACACATAAAACATATTAAAGCCCTAAAAGTTCACAACAATTAGCACTGGACGATTTAGTTGGTGTACATCATCATGTGGTCTATGATAAACTGCCTACTATCTGTACCGTATCTATTAAGACGGTTTATTTTGATATTGAAGAAATGTATTCTATGAGCCGTTGGACTGAAATGACAGCTGATCATTTAATGTATTGTTGGGATTGTTTCTGAATTCTTTGTAAATTTTGAACTCTTCAGTAGCGTTCTTTATTCTTCCCTTTATGCAAAAATGAAGAGGTGTCAAATTTGTGTTGAAATTTGTTTATGTATGATTTTGGTCTAGTGCTGTACACAATTTGAGTTCACCTTATGTTATTGTGCGGTAATGTTCTTTGACGCTCTGCCTGTCTGTCCAACATAAAAGCTATCACAATCACTGCCGTTTATTCTATTCACATCTGACTTCCTATTTGTCAGTGTCAGTTGTTTATGTCGCAATATTGTTGTTAGTACGAAACGTGATGTTAACTTTATGTTTTGAAAATGTATTTTTTAATATTTTAGGAACATTGTTAGAATATTCAACTGAGACAAATTTATTATTTTATTTTTTATCACATGGGATGGGGTTGTATGTATAGCCTAAAGGCTGGTATGTTTTTTCAGGTTTATGTTTTCTTAGACCTTTGAAAATGGTTTCATAGCTTTAAAGTTTTAACAACTAACTGTACTTCAATTGTATTTTCAAGCCTTCAATCTTGCCAAGGCACATTTCAACCGATTTTCCTAACTCGGTTTTGAGATCTTTTATTTGTTTTATAGGCTCTTCTCATATTTCATGAAGTTGCCTAATTACGTCCACAATGCTACCTTTACTATTTTCAATCTCATCTGTAACTGCTTACTTTTTACCCTAATCTTTTACAACATAATTATTTATCTTATATATATACAAAGGAAAGGTCTCAGGTTATATTTTACAATAGTATTTAATTATCCCTTTTGTTATTGTATAACATAAAGAATCAAATTGAATATTTGAAAAC
>JAGFPH010009908.1:27558-43678 GCA_018207615.1 Philaenus spumarius | reverse complement strand
TTTTTTTTTTTTAGTTATGGAAGTTTATAATTTGACCAAGATAACGATTTTTCTCAATGTTAAAGTATAAGAATAATAATTATATAAACTTAGTTTTCAAAAGTAATAATATTATTAAGGGGATTTCCAACAAATTCTCTTACTTATATAGAACTTCTTCTTTTTTTTTCTTTTCTTCTTGCATCTATTCTTAGTTCTTAATGTTAAAACTTTAAAAATTAAACTGATAATACTTTTGCTCTTGTTAAATATGTTTAACTTCCAATTACTACTTTTAATGTCAGATGAATTATTCCTTGCCTTAAAATTTATATATTCGAAGTTGTATATTTTAATATTTACCGAATATGAATGATTTTAAAAATATCTATATACTTTATAAACTAGTGGGCATAATAAAAATCATTGGAAATGCTGCTGGAAACAATAAATTAATATACTTTTCCTCTAATATTTTTAATCTGTTCATATATATATTTTAGAGTTGTTTGTGTAATCATTTTAGAAATACTTGTATCTTGTCAAGGAAATAATACAAATTTGTAATAAAATTTCTTTACAAATGTTGTAATAATATACGGCAGGCCTACTTAAACTTTTATGCGCTTATATTCATATATCACTTTTCTATTTTGTTGGTACATAAAAGTAATTTTGAACAAAAACTTGTGATTGATTAAATAATACATATAAGGTCCATGATATTTAAACATATACACTAATTTACATTAATTATTTAGCACTTTTATACATTTTTCTTAAGTATCCATATTTATATTTCACTTTTCTAATTTATGGAACCTAAAAGTAATTTTGTATCCAAAACTTGTGATTAACTAAAAATAATACATATAACGTCCATGGTATTTAAACTTATTTTAGACTAATTTACATTAATTATTTAGCACTTTTATACATTTTCTTAAAGTATCCAAGCTGATGGGACTGTATTTGTCCATCAAAGTGGTGAAATTAGAATTATGTATACGATTTACTTTAGAAAACAACTTTAAAAATATTTTGAATAACTTTAGTACATAATAAATCGGGAAATATAAAAATTTTAAGCATTTAGATGGCATTCTATATATTTTATAAACTAGTGGGCATAGTAAAAATCATTGGAACTGCTATTGGAAACAATAAATTAAAATACTTTTTAATTTTTAAAGTATTTATTAATAAGTTTTATGTGATTTACTTTAGAAAATATTGTTTAAATATATTTCGAAAACTTTTAGTAAATAATAAATCGGGAAATAATACATATTTTAAATGGGAAATAATATTTCTTTACAAATGTAATAACACAAGTTTATTATTGTTTTAAGTTCTTAATCTTCTGTGCACTTATATTATTCATATTTCATTTTTCTCGTTTCTACTACATAAAAGTCATTTTGAAACCAAAACTTGTGATTTATTAAAAATAATTAAACAAATATATTCATTTACGTTAAATATTGTACTTTTATAAATAAAATGTTTTATTTTCTTCTACATAAAAGTCATTTTGAAACCAAAAATTGAAATTTATTAAAACTAATTAAACACATAGATTAATTTACTTTAATTAATTATCGTACACTTAAATAAATTTTTTCTTAAGTATCAAAGTGGACGGGGCTATATTTTTTTCATCAAAGTGGTGGAAATAGAAATATTTATGTTTACTAATTAAGAAATCATTTTTAAATATGTTTTTAAAACTTTTTGTAAATAATAAATCGGGAAAATATAAAAATTTGAAATGGGGAATAATATTTTCTTTACAAATGTAATAACAAAAGTTCATTATTGTTCTCTGCATTTATATTTATATTTTCTTCTACATAAAAGACATTTTGAAACCAAAACTTGAGATTTACTAAAAATAAATAAACAAATCGATTCATTTACGTTGATTATTTTGCACTTTTATGCATTTTTTCATTTTTATAAACTTCATTTTTCTATTTTCTTCTACATAAAAGTAATTTTGAAACCAAAACTTAAAATTTATTAAAAGTAATTAATCAAATAGATTCATTTATGTTAATTATTGTACACTTTTATAAATTCTTTTTAAGTATCCAAGTGGAGTGGTTTATATTTGTTCCATCAAAGTGGTGGAAATAGAAATATTCATGTTTACTAATTAAGAAATCAGTTTTAAATATATTTTTAAAACTTTTTGTAAATAATATTTCTTTACAAAATGTAATAACACAAGTTCATTATTGTTCTGTGCATTTATATTTCTATTTTATTCTACATAAAAGACATTTTGAAACCAAAACTTGTGATTGATTAAAAATAAATAACCAAAGAGACTAATTGACGTTAATTATTGTACACTTTTTTTTTACATTTTTTCATTTATATAAGTTTAATTTTTCTTTTTTCTGCTACATAAAAGTCACTTTGAAACCGAAACTTGAGATTTACTAAAAATAATTAAACAAATAGATTCATTTACGTTAATTATTATACACTTTTACACATTTTTCGTATCCAAATGGACTTTTCGTATCCTGTGCACTGATTTTTCTATTTCCTTCTACATAAAATTCATTTTGAATCCAAAACATGAGATTTATTAAACAAATAGTTTAATTTACATTAATAATTTTACTCTTTTATCCATTTTCTTACGTATCCAAATGGTTGAATTAAAATTATTTATATGATTTAATTTATAAAACATTTTTAAATATATTTTAAAAACTTTTAATACATAATAAATCGGGAAATATAAAATTTTTAAGAGTTTAGATGGCATTCTATATATTTTATAAACTAGTGGTCGTAATAAAAATCATTGGAACTGTTGTTGGAAAAAATAAATTAATATACTTTTCCTCTAATAATTTAATCTGTGTCACATATTTATAGTTATTCGTGTCATACTTTTAGAAATTAGACGATCTTAATTATAACTATCGTTGGAAAATTTCGGGTATATTCGGATATCTTCGGGAGGAGTGGGGGTCGTGGAAACTATGATCGTGGAAGTACAGTAATCTAAAATTTTACCCTATATTACTAATTTAAAGATAGATAATGTAAAATAAATTGAAATTCGTGCGTGCGTGGCGTTGAAAAATGAATCATTAGATAAAACTCTATATAATTTTAAAAATAGTGCTTTTGACTAATTTAAGTTAGATAGTGTAAAATATTTAAAAAATCGCGGGTTATGATTAATTAAAAAAATCTGTAAAATAATTAAAAAATCGCTCGTTTAAAATGACTCATTTAAAGATAACGAATAATTTAAAAATCGCGCGTAAAACCAGGATGGAAAAGTACTGAATGACTAATTTAAAGATAACACCAACATCCGGTTAAATTTTATCGTTAGACTAATTATTATTTACATAGTTTAATCTCTTATTGACTTTGATTTGTTGACACACTGGACCAAACTCCGGTTGAACTTTGAGAGATAGACTAATTATTTACATTAATTAATATTTACTTACCTTATCTTTGTTGACACAATGGCGCCAGACTCCGGTTGAACTTTGAGAGATAGACTAATTATTTACATTAATTAATATTTACTTACCTTATCTTTGTTGACACAATGGCGCCAGACTTTTATCTTTGTTGACGCAAGGAGTCAAAAATTAGCATTATTTCTTATCTTTATTTACTTAATCCTTATCTTTGTTTACTTATCTTATCTTTGTTTACATAAGAAGCCAAAAATTAGCACTATTCGTTATCTATGACCTTTGGACTGTTTACTTAATCATTATCTTTGTTTACTTAATCCTTATCTTTGTTTACTTATCTTATCATTGTTTACATATTCCTTATCTTTGTTTACTTAAGAAGCCAAAAATTAACGCTATTCCCAGGTTGACCTTTGGACCGTGACCTTTGACCGTCGGCCCAGAGCGCCCCTATTACTACTACTAAAGTAGCGTTATCATTTAGTAGTGTTAAGATCAAAGCATAGCGCTTTGACTGCTCAATAGGGTTAAGGGTCGGCTCTAGTAAAACAGAAAGCAACCAGCGACTTCAGCGTAGCGGCGGTAGGTTACACGCACATTGCTTATCCTAAATCCATTTAAAACCCGCAGTTGTTGAACTAGCGTTTTTTTTTAAAATACCAAACTCTTAGGGATAAAATTCTTCATCCGAATGGCTTGTTAATTTTCTCTATAATTAATAGTTACAACGTAAAAAAATATTTAAAATCACCCTATAGCGGTGGTAGGTTACACGGACATTGCTCAGAGTAAATCCATTAAAAACCCGCAATTGTTCAAAATAATAGCGTTTTTTAAAAATACCAAACTCTTGGGAACGAAATTCTTCATGCGAATGGCTTGGTAGTTTTTCGCTATAATTAATAGTGACAACATAAAAAAATACTAAAAATCAATGTTTTAAATTCTTAATAAATATTAAACAAAATGTTTTTCTTAGTTTTGGAAAAGCCATTTGCATGCATATTGGCCATAGCTTTAAAATGACATATCGTTCAAAATTATCCGATCAAAAATAAAGGAAAAATTTGTATTTTAATTAACATTGGTCTTATGGAGCGTCAGCCAACATGGCCGACAGCTAGAGCCGACCCTTAAGTTAAAAGCACTCTATACCAAAACCAAAATTGTCTCTAGTTTACATTGAATTTACAATATGTTTTACTCATTAGTCATTACAGAAGAGTGTTAATACTATTTTCTTTCTCCTAATTTGCTCAGGTTGATTTAATTAGTAGTAAAACATTTTTTTATATTACTAATGAGTTAATGAGATATTTTATAAAGCTTTATTAAAACAAAATATAATATATGTAGTTTGAATTACAAACAAATATATGTTTCATCTATAGAGAAATATTATGCTCAATTTTTATTAATATTTCTGCATGATTACACCAACAGGAGGTGAGTAGGCTAAATCTATGTTTACTTTTACAAATTTAATTACGTTAATATGTAATTTTACAAGGTGAAATTCAGAAGTGGTTTTGCAAAATAATAAAAGACATCAATTTCAAATCACGTATTTCAAATTTATTATACATTATACAGTTTAAACAATTACGTCCATCAATGTTGAGTTTGAAAACACTTTTCTTTAAAACACACTACCCTACACTACTATAGGCTACTACGTTTAAAACTTTAAAAACAGAAGTACAGTAAATCAGTTTTACACTGAACGAATCGCACTGAAGAGTTAAGAACAGTGAAAAAGTGGTGATGGTGAAACGCAAACAACAATAAGACTGAACTGAACGAATGACAAAATGGACAACTGTGATTTCTCGCCTTTCTTGGTGTTAGCCGAAGGCACGAAGTTTATTGATTCGCCGCCGAACGGAGCAGAGGATGCCCGAAGCAGCGGCCGTATCTCTCTCTCTCTCTCTCACAAACACGTCAGTGTACAGGCTGCAACGGAAATTAGCCAGTTGCAAGGCGCTAATTAGACTTGCTAATTAGAACCACAAAACACTAAAAGTTAACGAATTTAAATTTTAAAGACAGCATAAGAATCAGTAAATTAAAGCGTAAATAAAAGAAAGAATAAGTTTTTGATGATATATGCATAGTTTCAGAATTATTAAAGAAGTTAGTTTAACGTTTTATCAATCAGAAAAATAACAGACAGAGGCGATATGAATTATTGTACTAAGTTCAATCGACAAGATGGGACAAGAGAATTCCTGTCGAGAACGGCAAGAGTTTGTCAGCTTCTACTTGTTGCTAGGCAGATCTAAAACCATGTTAAATTTTGATAATTATAAATGTTGTATATTATTTTGGTTAATTAAAAAGAGGGGGAAAAGACGAATAAAACAGTATAAAAAGTTTTTTAATAGAGTAATTAATTTAGGAGTTATAGCACAAAAAGTAAGAGCAAAAAATGAAAAATCGTTTGTGTCGAATAAATTCAAAAAACTAATTAGGCCTAATAGAGACCTAATAAGGCCTATAAAAGAATAGCACAAATTCATTTCAAAATAAAATTAACTTAGTAACAAAAAAGGGATTTAAAGTCATTAATTTGCATAAAAAGGCCTATAACTTCAAAAATAAAGTTAAATTCAAAAATTGAAAAGGGGGGGAAAATCGACATACTAACAAAAGGTAATTATGCAAGGTTTAGACAAAAAATCATAATTAAAATTAACGGAATTAAATAATAAAAATAAATAACTTTAAAGTCAACAAAAGGAAGAAATAATTAGAATAGTTTGTAATAAATGGCAGAATAGGTTAGAAAATAGTTAAATGCATTGTAATATCACTTGAGATATGAGAAAGGTAAAATCGGGGGGGAATAAAACACAAAAATCGGCAGCGCAAAATTAGGCTTCCGAAAATCAACCATAGCGGGAGAACCAAACAAGATAGAAGAAATCCAAAAACATATTCGTTCGTTTGGGAACCAAACGAAGAGGATAGGAAGAAGAAAATTCCAAAATTGATAAAATTCACAGAATTAAATTTCGAAATTCAACGAAAACTTGCGAAGCAAATAACACGGCGAAAAAAGGGCGTACGACTTCAAATCAAAGGGCTACGTGAGCAGAAGGTCGTCATGTACAAGATGAGACCAACAAAACCAAAATTGGGCCAAGGACAAGAAAGTTACGGCAGTTTGAAATTTTCAAAGCCAAATTGCATGGATTTCAAGAATGAACACGCCGAGCAAAAGTAAACAATAACGAGACAAATCTGCCGAGTAGGGGAAGGGCGAGAGCCTAAAGTCGGTAGGCTTGTCGAGTTAGTTCAGTTTTAGATACCAGACCGTCACCACGTACTTCAGAGATCCTAGAAGGGCTTTCCAAGAGACTAGCTGAGGGAACGATCGCAGTGGAACACTCGCAAGAATAGCGGACATTGGGCGTCATCAGCATAAGTCAGAGAGAGTAAATCTTGAAGAAAAACGAGGCGAGGACCTATCTAGCTAACTCCGGCAAGAGTAACGGGCCGAAAACCGTACTGCATTGGGACTTAACTGGACCTAAGAGGATTCCGGAGGACCAACACCGCCAGGATTGGGAACCGAAGACAGAACATCTTGTTTGTTGTAAGTAACAGATTATCAAGTTGTTTTCGAGTCTAAGAAAATTGTAATAAATTCAAAAATCAATAAATTAAATTAATAAATAAATAAAGTAAATTCAGGGGAAAGTATAACGAAAGTAAAATCATTTTAATAATAATTAACTCACATCTCACAGTGGTAAATATCGACGAAAGTTTAATTATAAATATATATTCAATTTATCCATTGTAATTTGTGTTGAAAACGCAGTTGCGTAAGTTTAATATAGTAATTTTGTTCAATAAATTGGTTATTTCTTGAAAGAGTTGCTAAAATCATTTATAAAATTAGTACAATACCATAAATCATTCAGTGCTCTAATTATAAGGATTCAGGTAAGGCAAAAGTGTTTTCTGATCATAACAAGTATATCTCCACCGGGGACGACCTCGAGATCGGAGTTAGAAAAAGAGCTAGTGTACTAAAGAGAAAACAAACAAAAGTTTTCTAAAAATTTTAAAACAAGAACTGGAAATTAAAGAAAAACAATTTCCAATTCTTGCCATCGCATCAACCACTCAAAAAGGGTCATACGGGCAGGTACAAGTTGACCGAATTTCAAATAAAATTAACTAAAAGGTAAAAAGGTAAGGAAGTGGGGCCAAAACCCTGTGATTACGAAAGCGGAGAAAAGTCGGAGAGTGGCTGGTGCGTGGCAAGGCGTACATTTAGTTTGAGCACAGACTATAGAAATTCTATAGTCTGTGGTTTGAGTCAAACAAATAACATTATTATAATAATGTTGGCGTTAGCTCATTCATGACTACATCTATGTCAGACGCTCATACACATCTGTTGTAAAACTGGAATGGAGTTTCAGGTTTGTTCTAAAACATAGTACTGTAATATTATTTCTCAAATTCCAGTTTTTTTGCCGTTTTGCCGCTCCTAAAAATTTGCCGCTATGGCACGGGCCCACTTTGCCCCATGCTAAATCCGGCCCTGACCACACCCTAGTTTTAAAAACATGAAGATGTATCTTTTCTATTTCTTATTCTTTTTAAATTAACAAAATTTATTAGTTTACAAATTATAATAAACTTGTAACTTATGCAATCTGCATTAATGCATTATACAAAAAATAAAATAAATAAGAAACAGTAAATAGTAGAAAGTGTACGACAAACTAGTATAAATATAGTTTAAATGTAGTATAAGACACACTTACAAAATTATAACATTATTATGAAAATGAAGTAATGAAGGCGAATGTACAGGGAGAATTTCCAAAAGTTTAGTTTAAAAAAATGGAACAATTTTAAAAATATTAGTGGGAATGTAAAAATAACATTTATTAAATTAACAATTTTTGAGATAGTACAATGTGTTTTAAAGTCATTCTTAAACAGGTTTTTGCTAATTGACAGCTAACAGTAATATATTTAGATAGGTACAGTACAAATGTTTAGGGAAAGTGTGTACATTATGATAACATTTCATTAACAAATTAGCTCCCATATGGTACCACTACCTTAGGCAGGGAATGTTTGATTTATTGGGTTGGGTGCCTTGAGTGTCCTAACCATGCGCTAGTGAGTCATAACGTAGCGTTGTTATGCCTGTTAAGCATTCCTGCTCTTTAGTTGTGATCTTATTGAGTTATAGGTTGAATTTTTGTTTTTGCGTTGTTACAGAGTACAAATAACTAAACGCAGGACAAACCATAGTCTCACTAGGTTTAATACCTTGTGAATAATTTTTTATCAGGGATGGATTAACAGTTGCTTATGTTCTTGAAATATTGTATGATGAAGAAACAAATTTAGATTCAGATAATGTTAATATTGGGGCCCTAATGAATTGACATTCAAGGACTCCGGTGATGAATCGGGGGACGTCAGGTTGACAATTTATCAATGAATCAGTTTGTATCTAATGCTTAAATAGAAGTTATTGGAGGAGACCGAATTGTAAATATTTTAGGAAATGAAAAAGAGAATGAAAATAAGTTTCGAGGCACCAGTACCAATAAATGAAGAAAAGTTAAAAAAATTTCCATAAGCTGAAGAGTGTGAATTTGATTTGAGGTGTGAATTTGATTTGGATGGATTACTTTAGCATTACTCCTGTGCTAAAGGAGTAATGCCATTCAGGAACATTCTTAGTTTAAATAGTGTAAAAAACTATAGTCAAATGAAGAGAAATTTTGACAGGCTAGAATAGTTAACCCATCATGGAGTACCACTAAATATTGCTAAAGGAGTAATGCCATTCAGGAACATTCTTAGTTTAAATGGTGTAAAAAACTATAGTCAAATGAAGAGAAATTTTGACAGGCTAGAATAGTTAACCCATCATGGAGTACCACTAAATATTGCTAAAGGAGTAATGCCATTCAGGAACATTCTTAGTTTAAATGGTGTAAAAACTATAGTCAAATGAAGAGAAATTTTGACATGCTAGAATAGTTAACCCTTAATGGAGTACCACTAAATATTGCTAAAGGAGTAATGCCATTAAGGAACACGCTCGCACGGCATTACCCGTAACGACGTGCCGAGGGTGGTGTATGATTGGGGCCGCATAAAGAGCTGCGCCAGGATCTGCGTTACGCCATGAACCTTAGCGCAAAAGGTATTAAAAAGGGACCAGAGAGATGGAACTTTTTGTAAAAGGAGTTGCAAGATCAGGAGTCTGATTCTAGTTCTGAAAACAGAAGGTTGTTTTGAAACTCTAAATGGAATGTTTAGAGTAAAAGAACGTAGGACTTGTTAGGTCATATCGAGAGCCTTGTGATAATTAGAACTCGCTACATACATTTGGAGAAAAACAGCTAAACTCCCTAAATGGTAAATCAATTAAATATTAACCAACACTGATTTGAACGCTTAAATACCGTTAGTTTCATTATAAAAAAAAAAAGAACAGAGAGCTTATAGCCATGAAGCAAGACTACAGCAGAAAACACCTAGAGATGTTTTTAGATCTTCGAACAGCTAGACATCAGAGTTTTCTTCGAGACCACCAGACTGCAAGAACTATATATTTGTTACTGTTTATTTATTATTATTTGTTTTTCAACCAGAATGAATATCAATAAATCTACATTATTCAAATTCAAGTTGAATTAGTTGTTTTAAAATATGAATCCATCATGAATGTTGTCAGCTAAATATATTTTAAGTGTTGAGTGCTCTTAAAAAAAGTAATTAATTATTTCAGTGAAAAATAATCTTAACTAACAATACAATCCAGATCATAAGTTCTTCCAAACGGCACAATTCGAGGCAAGAGTCTAAAACACATAAAAAAGAATCAAATGACCCAGAAAACAATCAATGTTTGAGAGAAACAGTTAGTTTGAATGTAAATTAAATTAAATTTGTAATATGAATAAATCCCAAGAGTGGCTCATTTCAGTTTTTGAAACGGCCAGTATGTTTTGAGGGTAACAAAATTTTATACTCATATTACCTTACACATGTATTACAAAATATGACTTACGTGGAAGGTATCTGTATGTTTACAGTTTTTATAAATATCATTTCCATCTGTGTCTCTGTAATAATATGTCTCTTGATCTCCATATTCAGTAGAACAGTGTATTAAATAACCCATACTATTTATGTATGAAAACATAATGGTGTAAAAATCTGGTTGTGATGCTTTGAGTTCTGTCTCATGAGAAAATATAAGCAACTTAAATTTGTTTGCGCTGCCCCAATCATCCCCAATATGCCCAACCAATTCAACTGACATAATTCTTGGTAATGGTTGAATTTTAGATATATTTGTGCCTACAGTGATACTTTTTGGATTAACACCACCTAAAAATTAAAAAAAAGTTATTAGCTTTTAATAAATTTAAACAAAATATTTAATTTATATTTACGTATAGTTATATCGAGTCTGTAACTTAATGTAATTACAACCAATTAAATTATAATATTAATAATAATAAATATAATATTGTGTAGTTAAAATATATTAATTTGACAATTAATTCAAACAAATACGTAGAATCCTATTGGACACATTAGAATCCTATTGGACACATTATGAAACATTTCTGATCTGAGTTAATCAAGTCCTAAATTATAAATAATTAAAGAACAAGGTCTCAAATTATTATTAGATTAATATTTCACTATTATTTTCGAATTTCCAAAATTGGCAGCAACCATGAGTATGTTTCTAAAAACTAGGCTATAAAAACTGTACCACTATATTTTTTTTAAACAACGAAAATGGCACTTTTTATCAATTTCAAATTGTTAAAGATATTTTTCTTTGACTATTATCTTTGTGTAGTCAAAGTTGGCTCTCAGTAAAAATGTATATATATTTTTAAAAATTATTTTAAATGAACTGTTATTAAAACAATACAAAAATAGTGCTTTTTATAAACTGTTAGTTACAAATTTCAAATATACTCATACATACCCTACTTTGAAAATTTCGTTCTCTAAATAATATCATAAATGTGGTGAGCTAAGAAACATAATTTTTGCTCCACATACAAAATAAATTTGTTTTAATATAAATTCAATGTT
Organism: Philaenus spumarius; assembly: GCA_018207615.1. Taxonomy (NCBI): domain Eukaryota; kingdom Metazoa; phylum Arthropoda; class Insecta; order Hemiptera; family Aphrophoridae; genus Philaenus; species Philaenus spumarius. The sequence goes on along the minus strand of JAGFPH010009908.1, from coordinate 32,129 downwards.
TAGCCGACCAGTTTGAAACCAATATAAACACAGGATGGCTAAAAAGTAATTTGCACCACCCCTACTAACGTTGTTGTTATATATAATATATGTTTGTACTATTAGCTTTGAGTTTTCAATGTTTCCCTTCAGACAGTAGAACATTGATTGCCACCCTCCCGAAAGGTACAAGAATGGTGCCACCACAAAAACAAGAATGTCTGCCCTTAAAAAAAAAAAAAAAAAACAAAGTAGCAACATATCAGCTCTGGATAATCCCTCTCCTCCCATAAACATTCCCACCTCAAGACTTTATATGTAACCAACCTGGTAGTAATTAGACATTATTTTTACTCTAAATTGAAATGAAAGTAAATTAATTTAAGTATGGGACATTCTTAACAAAACCAAACTATCTGTTGGTAGCATTGTAATTAAATGTTCCAATGCTGTGAAGTATCACACTCAAAAGAACATGCAAGCTTTAGGTTTAAAATAATTTATCATCTTTAAAAGAGAAAGAAAGACTGTAATGTTAAACATCAAACATCAAGATTTATTATTTTAAAATCTTGTAAGTTTTTATAATTACAATTATTTAAATTTCTCCTTTTCTTCATGTCTTCATGTAAAAATACTTGTCAGATATCGTGTTGAGGACGATAGCATGAGCCCAATGGTGGGGGCAGGCTTATACTTTCAAGGGGATGATTATACTCTGTCTGTGTCTATCACGTTGATGACATTGGTACATTGGTACGCACTACGCACACATCATTAACACCTGGTGGTTATACATTTACATCAATGAAATACATTATTGTTTGATGGGGGAGCAAATAGTTTGCTTATTAATTATTAAAGTTTAACAAGCATAATTTTTAACTGCTAGTAAACAGATTGTACAACCATAATGATTACGATTTGTAACGTTATTACCAACACAGTAAATCCTTTAAATAGTAAGAGAAGATTTGCAGCCCAAATCTATCACAAGCAACCAGCCAACGCCAAGACAACCACCCCTGACATAAGCGCTTAGCGGTAACGTAATATCGGTTGATAAACCACAGCTGACTGTCTCATATCTCTTGACCTTTGCCGAGCACATGATTGATTCTAAAACTAACCGTAAGACTGCCAACAATGTGCAGGCGTGTCCAGCAAGGAAACGTTTAAAACTTTAGCAATGTAATTGCGAATTTGTGTGCAATATATACAGTACAGTCTCGCTAATCTGGTCTCCGATGATCCGGACATCCGGCTAATCCGGACGGCCCTCAAATAAAAAATAGAAATTGCAGTATTTTACTGGGTACAGTACACGCAATTGAAGTTTGCCGAGAGCGAAAATAGATAAGGGTTCATATTTCCTTTTCTATTTTTAGCGTAAAGAGAAAGCTCAGCCGAGGATAGAACGGGTCGGCCACCTGCCCTCTTGCCCATTATCTTTTGTCCCACAGTAGTTCAAGGTAGTGACACACTTCACCAGCTCGCCGCACTATTTCTGACTGCAGACTGTCTGTCAAACTATCTGTCGAATCAATGTCCCTTTTTGTTTTGTTTCTCACTAGACGTCTGGAGTGAAATTTTCAGTGCGCCCTATAAGTTGACACCGTGGTTTCAATAGCTGGAAATGCTCGAAAATCTTTGAAATTTGACAAACTTACAGTTTAATAGTGTGGGACGCTAATGGTGTGTTTACAATTTGAAAATAAAAATGGTTTCGCACTTTAAAAATCGAAAAAAGTCCAAACTTTTTTATACTTTTTAATTCGTGATATTGGCTACAGCAATGTATTTAATGGTTTTTAATTCACTGTTGTAGTCTACATTCGTCATTGGTATGGAAATTAACCGATGTACAAAGCTGTTGAAAGCTGCGGTTTTTTGTTCCCAAGTTGATAGATAGATTGGTCAGTAAACATAGATCCAAAACCAGGTTACCGCCCTCAGACAACCTTACTAAAGTAAAATATGTATCATGCAAATACGGGAGCGTTATCAATAATTATACTTTAAAAAAAGCAATGGCCAAATATAACGTAATTGTTACATACAGAACAACTAACAAAGTAGAACGGATTTTGAGAGCCAATCCCTTAATAAAAAGAGATGCCCACGAACGAACGGGAATATATAAGATCACATGTAACGATTGCCCTTGCTATTATATAGGCCAAACCGGACGACCATTTTGCGTAAGGTTTAAAGAACACCTACCAAAAAGAAAACTTGATAATCAATACTCCAGTTACGCACAACACTTAATGGATAGTAACCATACTTACTCTGATTGTAGCACTAACATGGAAATAATGCACATTTGCACAAAAGGACATTATATGAATGCGATAGAAGAATTCAAGATATATAGAGCCACAAAATTTTACTCCACACATCTTTTGAACGATCAGCTTTCGTTCTATTCAAATATGCTGTACGACACGCTGATTGAGAGACCCACTAGCCTAAAATAACAGAGATAAGAATCAGGAACATAGATATCGCTCAGTACCGCCCGAACGGCCAAGCGTGCACGTCTTCTCGAGTGTTTCCGCAACATATTAAGCAACATTTTACAATTAACGACCTCCATATGGAGTGAATTAAACTTATTTATTGTGTTTTGTTTGTATTTGTGAGTGATGTTTTTAGTGTGATTTCCTGATGATGGTCGAATGACCGAAATTGCAATAGAATGATAAGGTAGGATTAACCTTAATAAAAAGTTGGATTAGTTGACGTATTATAAAAGTTTGATTATTTTTGAGTTTGATACAGTTGGAAAACCCTACAATCTACATCTATCTACATTCTATCTTCTGTATGGCATTACATAGTATGTAATTCATTTTTATTCTGACTGTGTTGGTAAACAAATACAACTCTTTTTTACCCTTATAATATAAATAGAAATTTTAAGAAAATTCAATAATAAAAAATGTACATTTTTGTAGTGATTATAGTGGTGTGCAAAAAATTTAAAACAGCGATTGAAGAAAGAACTGGTTGTAGAATGTACGAGAAAAGTAACAATCAAGGATATTATTTATATTGCAGCTGAGACTTTGGAGGGTGTTAAACCATTCAAAACTTAGCAAATACTGGTTAAAACAATTGAAACACAAGACAGAGATTTCAAAAGGTAACAATGAGGGAAATATTTATTATTTAGTCAGAAACATACCAGTACCAGAAGGTAAACCTACGGGAAGGTAGCTGGTGATGATCAAGATTTGACAAATGATAAGACAGTAGAGGCTGTAAATCAATATTATGACAAGAGGGGAGGAAAGATCGAATATGAAATCACAGAGTTAAGATTAACAAAATACAAACTGACTAAAAGCAATAGATATAAAAATGGAACATCTTGAGCGACAAGAGAATACTTTCATTTTATTTTTTCCTATAAACAATTATAAAATTTTACCAGACAGGTCAGTTACAATACAGAGCATACTACATCTGATTAAATATATTACAACACTAACAAATAATGAATCGTAACAGTAATAAATACAGCAAAAAAATTATAAATTCAAAAACTTATATTAATAATAATTTATATAAACAAAAGAAATTATGAGTGCCACCAAACAGAAAGTAGCAAACCATTAGAAAATACAACAAAAATAAATAAAAGAAACAATGAATACATAGATTTAATTAATAATAGTCTATAATCAAATGTAACTGTAAAGAACCAACATGAATACTGGGTCCCAGCCTTATATTGTATAAACTCACCCACTGAGTAATAGCCACCTGCCATCTCATTAAAAATCTTTCAAGTGCGTTTTAAAAGTTTTATAATTTTATATTTTCTCAATAGATTCTGGGAGCCTGTTGAATAGAGCTACTCCAGCTTGAGCAAGTGTTTTTTTTTTATGAAGGTATATTCTGTGTTCTACTAATCTTAATCTATATCTCTTTACCTTTCTGAAATAAGTGTAGCAGTCGCTATTTTGTGATGTGCAGCACTTAATATGACAAAACGATACTACCTACTTTAAATACATTCCTGCAAGACTGGCCATTGCTCGAATTTGAAGTTACACGTACGGCTCTTTTCTGCATGACAAAAATAGTCTTTGGATTTGCAGTTTATCTGAATTTTCCCATAATATAACAACATAATTTGGATGGGAAAATATGAAGCCATAATACACAGTTTACATCCCATTTGGCTAACTTTTGAAGAACAAAAATACCAGAAACTATTTTTCCACAAATATTTCAGTGTAATCTGACCATGTTAGTCCTCTGTCGTAGACCTAAAAACTTAACTGAACTGAACTGTATTTGTTGCTTCAGCAATGACCGCAACATAACACAGTGGGTTGCAACATTAGTCCAGTAGACAGAGCAAAAAAACTTAACTGAACTGAACTGTATTTGTTGCTTCAGCAATGACCGCAACATAACACAGTTGGTTGCAACATTAGTCCAGTAGACAAAGCAAAAAAACTTAACTGAACTGAACTGTATTTGTTGCTTCAGCAATGACCGCAACATAACACAGTGGGTTGCAACATTAGTCCAGTAGACAAAGCAAAAAAACTTAACTGAACTGAACTGTATTTGTT